>JAJLVW010000015.1:0-24410 GCA_030570535.1 Starmera pachycereana
TTTTTGCTTTAAAATTGAGAATTTGAGAGAGATAAAATGGCATTCAACGGAGACAGAAAAACTGGTGGATTCAACAGACGCAGCAAAAATGCGTATGTGGACCGCAGAGAATCAAAAAGTACGTTGGATTTTATTTATGGATCTTTATTATTTTAACACTTTTTATAGATCAGGAAATTAAAAGAGCATTGGTGCATAAAGCTAGATTAAGAAAAAACTATTTCAAAGAGCTAGCAAGAGAAGGACATTCGATCCCTGAGAAAAAAGAAAGATCACAAGATGCCGAATTCAGAACAACCCAAAAGATGGACTACAAAGAACGTGCAAAATTAATAAAGCAAAGAAAAGAAGCTGCTCATAAGGAGAAAATCGAGCGTTTGGAACAAAAGAAAAAAGATATCGCTGATAGAGAAGCTAGAAGATTGAAGAACAGAGAAGCGTTAAAGAAAACTAATAAATACGGTCAGCCATTAATGGGTCCTAGAATTGACAGTTTATTAGACAAAATTAAAAAAGAATATGCTTAAATCTCTAAACTTTTAATCAAATCAAGCAAATGAGATGGCAGTTTTTCCAGTGCCAGTACATCTGCATCAATAACATTGGAATCAGTTTTTGACTCACATTCAAAATCACCATCATTGATTTCCCATAATCCTTTACCAGTGACTGTTTTAAAATTAACATTTTCTATCCCTGAAACAATACACTTTTGAACCTCATTTGCAACATTTTCTTCAAGCACTGTATATACTTCAATATCCCCACGAGTACCAACGTTTATGAATCTTTGATACTTGCTGGAATCAAACCATAACGAAGTGAATTCACATTTGGAAATTTTTGGAACTGATTTTGTATGTATCTTAAATTTTTCATCATATGAATCACCACCAACAATAGAATAATCAGATACTGATCTACTTGTAGTGATAATTGTATTTTCATCAAATGAAATCGAATTGGTTGGCTGTATTGGTAATCGTAAATTTGTGATAAATTCGAGATTAGATTCAATAAACTCAAAAATACTAACTTGATTCTCTTTTTCTGTAATGATACATTCTTTAGTTTCTAAATCAACATCTATATCAATAACAATACTTGAACAACTGAAAAGTTTTTTTGGTTCACTCAATTTTTTCTCTTTTGATAAATATTGAGCTAAAAACACATCTTTACCAGAATTATAAATAATAATATCATCATCTAGTTGCTTGAAAGCATTAACTTCTTCAGTACAATTTAGTTTAAACAATTCAGTGACTTCAATCACACTTCTATCTTCTGTGTATTTTGCTTGTAAAATCTTAATTGATCCACAATCAGAATCTTTCGATCTTGATACTTTATCTAAATTTGGATCTTCAACATCAATATGATCAACTTTCTTACAACCAACCAATATATTACTGAAAACTCTTCCATCTTTACTTTTGAAAATCCAATCTGAAATACATGATGGTTTATAAACATCAAAAATATTTTTATTTGAACCTCTTTGGAAAAACCTCACATCAATTTTACCATTAGTGTTGGCAAATATTATAGAATCTTCTGTTAAGATTCCAAATGCATCCAGATATAAAAAATATTTAAGTTTAAGTGGTTTAATGTTCAATTTAATGCTTTTTAAGATTGGTGATTCTTCAGATACATAAAAAACACAAAATCCATCATCTCTTAACAGTGCATATCTTGAATCTTGTAATGCGATGGCTGAAAATACTGTTCTGGGTTTCATTTCATCAAATAAAACAGGAACTGGATACCTCAAATCATTTAATGGCAATTTCCATAATTTTTTGGAAATAATTAAAATTTCAGTATCTGAAATAGAAAATTCAATTGGACTTGATGACAAAGAATTAGTATAAACGTTTGTTAGATCAAAGCTATTCCCATCTGTTAATATTTTGAAACAACTTAAATCACCACACCTTGATCCCAAAAATAATGAATTTTTGGTAAAAACTAAATCATTTGGATCATGAAAATTTGTAGAGCAATTATCAAGAAATTCCAATACATTATTTTCAATCTTGTAAACGGTCAAATGATCATTGAATGCTAAAGTCAAATATAAAATTCCATTATGGACAAGAAACTTGATGAAATTTGGAGGTTTCTCCAAGCTAACAGATTCACCTAATCTTATAATATCTTCAGAAACTGTGTAAACGGTCAATTGATTCAAACCTTTATTATCCACTTGATCTGTTTTTTCAGTAACAACGGCTATAAATATCCCCATAATATCAGCAGCTGTAATCAATTCAACATCACTCAATAAATTGATTTCATCTTTAGTTACAAAATTATAAATGTTGATAGAAGTTTCAGTCACCTGGAAACAAACACCATCAATAGTTTCAATTGCTAAAGTTCTACTTAAAAGATCCAATCCACTATTTTCTATATCAATCAATGAACCCTGTTCATATTTGAAAACCAGTGTCTTATCAACATATGCAAATATAAAATAAACATCTTCATTAGAACTGACATGAGTAAAAATCTTGTAAGCTTTCCTCAATTTATTATCATAAACCACAGGTATGGTTTTCAAACCATATTTAAACTGTGATAATCTAGTTCCATGAGCCAGCCATAGTTCTTGACTATTATCTTTCTTTTTGACAATCTCAAAATCATTACAAGATGACCAATTTGGAAAACTTGAGATAATTTCACTTTCTGAGCGTCTAAATTTCATAGGTTTGTAGGTTCTCATGTCAAAATTTACATTTTTAATTAATGAGGAGAACAACTCCAGTTTTGTATCACCCAATGCGCTAATGTAATGTAAATGGAAACCATGTTTTTTTTGAAGTATAAATTTGGAAATTTGAGAAACTTTTAAAATTGGTGAAATCTTAAATTCAGCTGATTCCAATGCTAAGGAAAAAATCAATCCATTCTCTGTTGAGATCAAAACTTCTTCTGAATCAAATTTGATAGTAGTTTCTGGTTTATAAAATCCGGTTGGTTTCCCCCATTCAATTTCTAGCGTTTTAAAATTCAAATCGGCTGATAATAATTGATTAACGGTGATGTGTTTAACGGATTTTTTGTTGATGAACAAGACCCCTTGTTGAAAAGGAACAATGAAAAGTGGAACTTCCAAATCATTGGTGCAGTACATTGTACAACGTTGTTGAATATCATTTTGATCCATAAACCATTCAAAGATTTTGATGGCATATCTTCTATGGGATGTCAGCACCAATATGAATATAATGGTATAATTTGGGTCAGAGTCAATCAAAGGATCAAGAAAACAAGAATGTATTATTTTCCCATCAAATAACAAGTTTTGTAATCTATCAAGTTTAACACCTTTTACTGTCTTTAAACATTGGTAAAGCCGTATAGTTCCCATGTCTGAGGTGAAGCCAACAGAAAGCCCTTGTTTATGAACAATTATATCTTTACCAACTTTGTGCGGATTTGGATTGTTGTATATTGGATCAGACGAAACTCTCCACCATTGAACAATATATGGTTTTATGATTTGTTCGTCCATTTGGAAAAACCTTATCAGAAAAATAAAGCCTGCCTTCACAGTGACAATCAAGCTATCTTCATCCTGAGCAGAGCCATCTAATATCCCTCCCGGTACCACATTAGCAGCTCGAATTTCAGATGTAAAATTATATTGCATTTCATGATTTAGAATTAAAGAACTTTCACCAACAATAACTAAGACATCATTCAGTTTTGGAATATACTCTTCCACTAGCTCAATTCTAGCAGCAGTTTCAATCCCTGGGGTTACTTCTCTTTCAACAGAAGTATACTTCAACATATCAACCTCTAAGAAATCATCATCCATATCAAAAGAATCAGGATTCGACATTTGTAGGAACTGTCTCATCTCTTTTGTAAGAACTGATCCATCATTATCAGACACCTCACTGCTCAAACCTTCTAGTTTCTTGTTGGTAGAGTATCTGATATTGAAAATGTGCTTAACAGTTGGACTTGATACTATTTTTTGTCTTAGAACATGAGGATTCAAATTCAAATTCTCTTCATCCACTAGTTTTTTAGGCTTGACCCTCCATTTGTATAATTCTGTATCTTCGGAAAACGGAATTGGCAAATCCTGTAGCTCAATCTCCATCGTTTATCAGTTTGTTTTTATTGAATTTATTTTTATATATTCATTTTAACCAAATTTCCAGCTTTTTTTCAACAATATTTTTACAGTGAGAATTGAATGTTAAATATAAGAACTTGAATTCAATTGAGGCTATATACACGTAAACTATACAGAAACACAGCTGGAAACAACCATGCTTTGTCTATCTATTAATTAATCTATCAGTTGGATCTATTTCTTTTCTTTCAATTTCTTTTGGTATTCCGCAATCAATTCTTTTTGTAATGGTGGTGAAGCTGGTGCATACTCTTTGAATTCCAATGAGAACTCACCTTTACCTTGAGTGGAGGCTCTTAACGATGTAGCAAAACCAAACATTTGACTTAATGGACATTCGGCAGTGATTGTGAATTCATCATCACCATTTTCAGTTTCATTGATAACAGCTTGGACTTTATTCAATAAACTGATGACTGAACCTTGGAATTCTTCTGGGGCAACAATGGTACAAGTCATGATTGGTTCTAAAATAACAGGGTTGGCTGCTAGGAAACCTTCTTTGAAACCTTGAATAGTGGCAGCTCTGAACGATAATTCACTGGAATCAACAGCATGGACTTGACCATCATTAATTAACATATCAACACCCAAAACCTTACTACCAGTCAATGGACCTTTTTCACAAGCATCTTCAAAACCTTTTCTACAAGCCAACAAGAATTTATCTGGAATACGACCACCAATAATTTGGGTGTCAAATTTATTTTCACCAACAGCTGGGGTCATAATACCAACAACTTTAGCATATTGACCAGCACCACCAGATTGTCTCTTATGAGTGTAATCGAAGTTCGCAGTTTGAGTGATGGCTTCACGATAAGAAACTCTTGGTTTACCAGTAACACATTCAACGTTATATTCACGTTTAATACGCTCAACATAAATTTCCAAATGTAATTCACCCATACCAGAAATAATTGTTTCCTTGGATTCAGGATCAAATTTAACTCTAAAAGTTGGATCTTCTTTTTGGAAACGGTTCATAGCTTTTGAGAAATTAGAAGTATCTTTAGATTTTGGATGAATAGACAATGAAATGACAGCATCTGGAACAAACATTGAAGACATTGTAATTTGAGCTTTACCATCAGTGAAAGTATCACCTGAAGCACAATCAACCCCAAAAGTGGCACAGATTTCACCAGGACCAATTTCATCTATATCTTCCATTTCATTTGAATGCATACGAACTAAACGTGGAACTTTGACTCTTTTACCAGTTTTGATGTTGGTGATAAAAGCACCTTTTTTCAAAGTACCTTGATAAACACGGATATAAGTTAATTGACCATATGGACCTTCTTCTAATTTAAAAGCTAAACCAACAAATGCTTCTTTTGAAGATGGAATCAAATTAACAGGAGTTTCTTCTTTACTGACATCAAGACCTTTGTTTAAGACTTCAGATGGGTTTGGTAAATAATCACAAACTGCATTCAAGACATGTTGAACACCAGTGTTAGCTAAAGCAGACCCCATTAAAACTGGAGTGAATTTTCTAGCAATGGTGGCTCTACGAATAGCACCTTTGATTTCTTCCATTGTTGGTTCTCTTTCTTCCAAAAAAATTTCAGCCATTTCATCATCAACATCAGCTAAAGTTTCAATCAACAAGGCCCTTTTTTCAGCAACCAAATCAAGTAAATCTGCTGGAATAACATCTTTTCTTAAGATTTCACCTTGAGGACCTTCATTATAATAAGCAGCCTGATCAATCAAATCAACAACACCTTTCAATTCAGATTCAGAACCGATTGGAACTTGAACCGCAGCAGCAGCCATTTTCAATTTTTGATTAACTTGTTCAATAGCTCTGAATGGATTAGCACCCATTCTATCCATCTTGTTGATGAAAGTGATTCTTGGAACATTATAACGACGCATTTGACGATCAACAGTAACAGTTTGTGATTGAACACCAGAAACAGCACAAACAACCAAGACAGCACCATCTAAAACTCTTAAAGCACGTTCAACTTCAATGGTGAAATCAATATGGCCAGGAGTATCAATTAAGTTGAAATGATAATCGGTGTCATCTTTCTTCCAAGAGCAGTAAGTAGCAGCAGATTGAATAGTGATACCTTTTTCCCTTTCCAAATCCATGGAATCCATCTTAGCACCAACATTGTCACGCCCTCTAACTTCATGAATAGCTTCGATTCTACCAGTATAGAACAAAACACGCTCGGTAAAAGTAGTTTTACCTGAATCAATATGTGCAGAGATACCAATATTTCTCATTCTTTGTGCTCTTTTCAAATCAGCTTCTGGTAATTTAGATAAAAGTTCATCAATTTGCACTTTTTCTTCTTCATAAGACTTTCTAGCCATAGTCTGGTGGAACAGTCTTTTAGGTTGAGCTGCAACGCCTCCAAGACGACGCACTGTGTTGCTGATCAATCCTCCAAAAACTCTGCTGGACATTTTGATGGGCAACTTCGAATTCGAATTTCTGTCTGCTTTTCAATTCTAGTAATGAAGTGTTACTTTTTTTTTTTTTCTTTTCCATCGAGAAATTGTGAAAAATTTATCAACACGGTTCGCGCAGCAATAGATTTAATGAACTTATTTTACATTAAAGTAAGAGGAATTTACAAACAGAAAGAGTTTAAGAAACATGCAAAATGGATGTGCGTTAAATAGTAACAAAACAGTTTCAATTAATGAAAAAAAAATATGCAAATTGATTTGAGGAAAACAGACTCATAAACCACTAGACAGAAGGGTTCTTTCATTAACTGCTTCCCTGTGTGAAGTATCCTGCTCATCAACTATGATCCCGTTCTCTTTCAAAATAGTCTTCAAGTTCTCATATATCTTCAAATCATCTTCAGTAGAATCGTCCAATCCGTATTCAACGATAGTATAAATTCCATAAAGTGCAATGACTGTAGAGATTGCCAATGCAACATAACCTTTAGTAGTGAAACCAGATGGTAATGGCATAGGTTGTTTATTTTCACCACTAAGATTGAATAGATCAGCTTTATTACCTGCTGCGTTACCTTCAGTTGGAACATTCAAATTTTGACAAACTTGAAAATATTCAGCAGGAGGTGATTGTTGCTTTTGAATACTAAATGGATCTTCAATTAAAGTGATAGCAAGACCTTGTTCTAAATGCCAGTCAACATGACAATGAAAGTACCAAACACCAGGGTTATCTGCTTTGAATCTCAAAACTATGTGACCATTACCTTCAAGATTAATAGTATCTCTAATTAATGGATGTTTAGGGAAATCTGGATGATCACTTTCGTTATATGGAGTTATATCATCATAACCTGGAGATTTTTGAACCACTTGGAAAGTATGACCATGTAAATGGAATGGATGTCTACCATCATCCATATTGTTAACAACGATTTCCACAATTTCATCTTTTTGTAAAACAAATGCATTGGTATTTGTTCCATAAATTTCATTATGATTAGCATATTCTCCACTACTCAAAACGGTTAATAAGGTTGGAACTTTTGGTTTAACATATGTGATGTTATTGAAAAATGCATAATTAACACCATCACCAAGATTATCCATAACAACATCTAGTGTAATTTGATAATCATAATCATCAAAAATTGGTGTTTTGTTGAAAGTTGTTAATTCAAAGTCATCTAAATATCCATCCAAATTATCAATTTTATATTCTTGTGCTGGCATTGGTTTCTCATCATCATACACCATAAAACTAACTTGAGTCAATCTTAATTCTGGTGGCAAGACATCCAACATTGTATCATCAAATCTTTGTGCTATAGCATAGTTTTGAGTTGGGTTAGTTTTAGTTTTAAGAAGAACACCATATCTTTGGGCCACTGTTATGTATAATAAATTGGTTGTGTGTGGAGTAACATAAACACCATCAACTTCAACAACTGAAACCTCATGATCTTCAAATTGTAAATATTGAGCAGTAAATAAACCAACATTAATAATTCTCAAAAAATAAGTTTTATTTGAATCAAATTTGAAAGTAACATTGGCTGAATCATTTATCAATAAATTTTGTGGGATTGGTTCTGCACCAGTTGGATTATATCTATTCAAAAATTTCTTTGAAACTTCTTCATATTGACCATGATACAGGTCTGAGATAGTAATAACTTTCTCTTCATCAAACTCAAACGGTGGTTCATCATCATGAATAATAAAAGCACCTCTTAATCCATCTCCATATTGAGCTCCAGTATGTGCATGATACCAAAAAGTACCAACTTGATCACCTACTGTAAAATTGTACAAAAACGTGTCGTTTGGACCGATAGGACACTGTGTCACCATCTCAGGACCATCCGACCAATTTTCTCCAGTCATAAACAACCCATGGAAATGTAACGATGTGTTTTTATTTTCTAATCCGTTAGTTAAATATAGTTCAACACGATCACCTTTATTCACATGGATCTCTGGCAAGGGCCATTGACCATTAAAGCCAATCACTTTCTTTTCGTGTAAACCATCTGGGTTTGCATCAACATAACTCGCGGTGTACCTCAACTCATGAGTTTTAGCATTAACAATATAATTATTTGCCACCAACGTTATTAAAACAGCTATGAATTTTATGAGAGTTGGTATGCCTTTCATTGTGTTGTAACTTGTTTCAAATGGATGTGTGTAACACAGATTTCAAAGTCTCCCGCCGCAGTTAGCAAAGATTTCTAAAGCTGTTTATATTTGCTCGAGATTGGAATTTGGGTGTAAATTTTAAAAAAAAGATTTTTTAGATAACTATTTTTGATAAGTATGTAGATTTGTAGTAAAGAAGGATATTCATGAATTCGAAATTGAACCTTGTTTTAAAAAAGCATTTAAATACAGATTAGTAGGAAGATAAACTAGAGTTATTATAAACTGGAAAGACCTGATTTTTAAGTCATTTAAATATCTAAACTGATTCTTCATTTTTCAAAGTTTGCTGTATTCTTCAGGACCATCAATCATGGCCTTGACAACATCTCTTGGTGTAGCAACATTGGTCTCGTACGCTTTGATTGCGTCTTTGAACTTGTATCTATGTGAAACAACTTTTTTTGCATCAACTAATCCACTGGATAGTAATTCAATTGCATCTCTATAATCACCATGACAGTATCTGAAATTACCTTTGATTGTCAATTCTCTTCCAGTGACATTGATAATGGAGAAGTTGTCAATGTTGTCTTTACCCATACCAACTTGAACAAAAGTACCACCATCTGCAACAACAGTAATACCTTGATGAATGGCGATTTCTGCACCTGAAGCTTCAATGACAATATTTGGTCTTTTCCCCAAGATCTTGACAACATCAGCTATAATGGTATCATTTGTGCTCTTCTTAGAGTTATGGACATGAGTAGCACCCATTTCTAATGCTAATGCCAACTTTTCATCAAAGATATCCATGACTAAAACCCTAGTAGCACCAAAAGCTCTTGCAGTAGCAGCACATAATAGTCCAACTGGCCCAGCACCAAACACTAGCACAGTATCATTAAAAGTAACACTACCTAATTTACTAGCATGAACAGCAACACTTAATGGTTCAGCCAACGCACCTTCCTCCAATGAAACATTTTCAGGCAGTTTATAAACGAAATCTTCAGGTGCAAGATAATATCGAGCCAAGGTACCATCAACAGGAGGAGCCGCTGCAAAACACATATGAGGACATAAATTATAACGTCCGGCTTTGTACTCTTCACTAAATCTTGAAGGGAATCCAGGTTCAATGGCAACTCTATCACCAATTTTAACTTTAGTCACTTCAGGTCCAACTTCGATAATGATTCCAGCAGATTCATGTCCTAAAACCATTGGTTCTTTAACATAACTGTTTCCAATGTGTCCATGAGTATAGAAATGAACATCTGATCCACAAATACCTGTTTTTTTGATGGCGATTTTAACCCAACGAGGATCTTTAAGTTGTGGGATTGGTCTGTTTTCAAATTCAAGATGTCCGACTTTTTTGAGAACGAGTGATGGATTGGACATTTTAATTTTGGTTCTATCTTATATTATGTTCTCTGTTGATGAGAGAAGAAGGGAAATAGTGTCGATATTTATAAGTAAAATTATCCGGTTAATGACCTTTTTTTCCCCAGTTTTTTATATGTCGCTACTCGCGTACGGTTAAATTATATCACCACTTTTAAATAATTAGCAAAATTGATTGAAATTTGAAAATCTACAAAAACTTTATTATCATTATCATTCAATTCACAGTATAGAATCTGGTTCTTCGTAAGTATATTCAGACACCAGTGACAATGCCGAACTTTCACAACTACTCTCATTATTATTAATAGTATGATCATTGAAATGAGGATTCTCAACTGATGATTCTTCCAGCTCAAGTACCAGTGGTTTAAGTCTTTCCCTTATATTCTTATTTGCAAATGAATAATAAAACTTCAAAAGCTGATCATTGAATCTTCCATCTTGATTGAAAACTTGTTCAAGAACTAAAAAAATTTCACAAATTTCATTCTTCATGTTTTCTGGTGTCTTAAATGTAAAATAATATGCATGTGAATTAAGAACTTTAATTAAAAATAAGACATCTTCATCTTTTTTAAATTTCTGATAATGATTGCAAATAAAATATTTTATACTAAATAAAGCAGCATATTTCTCACTAACATGAACATCCATTCTGAATATTTTATCAAAAATTGGAAAAAATCCTGTAAGGAAACTATCAACAGTTAACGATCCTAAAATCAAACATAATGCTTTTAAACCAACTTTTTGAATAAATTTTGGTGATTTATAATTTGTCGTTGTTAATATAACTTCATATATTTTAGTAAAAGTTTTATAATCAAAAAGTCTTGAATCACCAAACTGAATAAATTCTCTTAAAAAAATTATTGTTATATTGGTCAATTTGGATCTGCTTGTAGCTATAAGTGGATAAAAATAATTAAGATTCATACTTAATTCTTTTTTGAAGAAAAATTCAACTTCTTCATCAATTTTATCACTTGATCTTAAAAGACCAATGATTATATCCAATTTTTCATGATAAGATTCCCAACTTTCAGAAGTTGGATACTCTTGAAAACAGTGAATCAATTCTTTAATATTCTTTTTTGTCAATATTAAAATTTCTTCTTTTTTATATGAAAGTTCCAAATCATTTCCCAACACCGCTGTTAAAAAAATTTCACCTTTAGTTTCTTGATTTAATGATGGGTCTAATAAATATCTAACCACTGAATTATGAATTTTATACTGTTGTTTTGACTTTGGTACTGGTGATATATTTGGTCTTAGTTTATTTGAAGGTGTTGGTTGTCTTTCTGGTGTACTTATGATTGGAGATTTAGATTCAGAAGTTTTTGGAACGTTTTCTTCTGTTTCCTCTGCATAATGAATATAAAATGGATTATTTGAGGAAATTTCCAGTTTTGGTTTTTCATTTATCTGAATATCTAAAAGTTGAACATTTGGTAAAACCGATGATAAGATTTTGGGATCGTTTGATGTAAAATCATCATCAGTGACTTTCGAGATATCATCAATTTCTTCTATGAATAATGGGGCTGAATCTTGAACACTACTAGGACATTCCATCAAATTTGCAACATTTTCCAAGTCTTCATCAATATCAGAAAATGGTTCTTCCTTTTCTTCTTCTTGTGTTTTGAATTGTGGTTCTAATTTCGATTCTTCATCCAAGAAAAAACTATTGTATTCTTTGGTGTTTTCAATCTCACTTGACAGTGAATTCATATGTAAGTTTATTGAAGAAGTATTTGAAGTTGATTTTATCAGTTCAAGAGCTTCATTCGGTTCAGCCTCATATACATCATAATCATTCTCAAAATGACTGTATTCTGCTCCATCTTTTCTGCTATAAGCAAATGAATGATAATCGTCTGTAGAACTCGTAGATGATACCGTCAGCAAATCATCAGCCAAGTCATGCTCTACTTCGTGTTGAGCTTCAATATCTCTAAACAAATCAACTTCATCAGCAATTGTAACATCATTCAAAGATTCAAATTTGACTCTGTTATCAAAAAAGTTTGTTATAGAAACAATAACAAATTGAACTAAAAGAAGTGTGCCTATAATAAAAAACAATAACAAAGTTTCATAATTCATCTTTTGAAAAGGTCCAATTACATTCTGTACAAACGGATTGGCTGTAATTGTAGACGTTATTTTCTCCAAAAAAGTGGTGTATTTACGACTAATGACAACCACATCATCTTTTCCATCTATATCAACCATTGGATATGGATTCAATTCATCAAATTCAACACCAAAACTGTTCAGAGCAAAGTCATCAAACTCCATAACATTGAACTCATAATCATCATCAACATCTTCCGTTTCATCTTTTTCATAACCCATGTAAACAAGACCATCATTCATTAACGCATCTCTATACATTTTTTCCACATAACGGGCATACTCAATATGTGTAAGTTCATCTGGATTGAAAGCATTTTGAGATTCAAATATTTCTTCATCATCAAATGTTAAATTGTCTAAAACATCTTCTTCGTTTGGTGGCGCCAAAGTCTTTGGTACTGATAAGAAAAAAGTTAGTATAGGATCAAACTGCATCTAAATACTTGGAATCAACTCACATCTTGAGTAATACTCAGAAAGAGTTACTTTAGGAACCAACCTTGCCAAAAACACAAGAACTTCAGTTCCAATAAACGTGAAAAAGCTTAACAAACTCATCTTGTTGAGTGGCAAAACTCCTGAAACTTTGAAATGTTTAGTTTTTCAACCACTGAAGCTGCTTTTGTTTGGCCTAAAATACCTCCCTAAATGGCAATTGACGCAGTTTCTAGACGTGTTTTGTTTGTCAATGAAACCAATTTTGTGTATGTTTCAAAAAAAAAAAAAAAAAAAAAAAGTTTCTAGTATTATTCTGACACAAAAAAAAAAAATCAAATTAAGAATTTCCAACAATCAACAAACTGGCAATATTAATTAATTGAATATCCAGTAGTTAAAGTTCCTTGTAACTATACAAAAAATGCGTAAACTCATCGGTCAAAACTCCTGAAACAAAATCACTGCGAACAATATCCAAAGAACTGGCTCTTTTTTCTCTTCTAATCAACAATTTACTAACAATTTGTTTAGCTTGATCCCATTCATCTCCTTCATTCCATGTCAAGTTTTCACTCTCATCGTTGTATTTAACCCATACCCACTCAACTCTAGCTATTCTGTGAGCAGGTCTTGATCTTGATCTAATGGATCTATTTGGAGGAATATCAAATGGTAATCTTCCCTCAAGTAAAGCATATAAAAGCACGCCCATTGCCCAACTATCACTTTGTCTACCATCATAAGGTAAACCAATTAACAATTCTGGAGAAACATAATCTTCTGAACCACATCTGGTGGTTAATAATGGATTAGCAGGATCAATTTCCCTAGATAAACCAAAATCTGTTAATGTTATGATTGGAGAGTTTCCAAATTCAGTGATGGTTGATAGTTCTTCATGATATTTGTAATTAACTAATACATTCTCCAGTTTTATATCTCTATGAACAATATTGTTTTGATGAAGATAACAAACAGCTGAGGCTAATTCTGCAAAAATTCTTCTTGTCAAATGTGATGATAATTTAATTGAATTACTTGATGCTATTTCAAACAAGTCACCACCTTTATAGTATTTGGTAAAAATCATAACTTTTGAATCATTCATCAATTTATTATCATCAAGCGCAATTAATTTGATGATTGATGGGTGCCTTATTATTTTCAACAATCTAATTTCTCTTTCCAAAGATTTAATAACTCTAGATCTTGTTTCTTTCTGTGGAGGCAATTCCACAATTTTGATTGCAACAAATTCTAAATCTTTGGGACAATTGGTATCTAAATTTTGACCAAGTTTAACAACACTGAAACTTCCTCTTCCTAAATCTTTGATGAATTTCCACTGATGATGTTTGTTTTCAAGATCAACACCTTTATAAATAGGGATAATGTCTTGTTCATTTAGATGGGAAATATCGCCACTCTCTTCTCTTTTCAATTCATTGATGATTTGATTGGAACTTGATTTAGAACCAAGATCAAAACTGTTTCTTTTCCTGAAATTTGAAATTCTTTCAAACCCAATATTCTTGTTGCTTTTATTATTATTATTATTATTATTATTATTATCGGTGATCAAATTAGTATTGTCATTGTTGTTAAACTGGGTTTGCTGATAAAAATTGTTGTATATGGTAGTTTTAGTAGGTTGATACTCGGAAATAATTCTTGAATTTTGTTCAACTTTAGAACTGGAAGAAGGTCTAATAGATAATGAGCCATAAGCCTTTTTCCCGCCTCCATTATTCAAATTCAAGCTTGGTGAACGTCTAGGTTCAAGGACACTGACAACAGGTGAAGGTAACCCAGTTATTGAATCGTACTCTGGAGAAATAGATGAGAACTGGGAATTTGTTGACACTGTTGTTAAAGAAGATACTGTTGGATTATCAATTAGTGCTCCACTAGACTCAGGATATGCTCCATCTGTTACAATTGTATCTAAAACATTATCACGCTGTAATCCATGTGCTGTTTGCTGATGTTTGATTAATTTTCGTAGCTGTAATGAAGATGGTCTATGTTTGGAGTCATTAGTTTCTGATGCAAAACCATTCTGCTCCTTGGTTGTTTGACTCTGTTCTTTTAATGGGGCCATTGGATCATCTAATTATTCAACCTCCAAATTCTACGGCACTGGACACTGTTAAAAACTCAACTTTGATGCTTTCATGAAACTTTTTCCTCCCACACAATGCTCAATTCTATCAGCAGCTGTACGGTACTTGTGAATTAGTCTCAAATCTCAACTACTCAAAACTTCGTTAATTGCCTTTTTGATTTGTTTATATTTCTAAAAAATATAATTTTAAATTTAACTTTTTGTCAAAGTTTGGTAGGGGCACATCACTATTTTTTTTTTTTCCAAAATTTAATACATGAAATGATGAACATAGAATACTTTGGTTGGAAAGCTGTACTTACTGGGTGGTTGTTTGGTGTTTCTTAAGTTTCAACCGGGAAGGTTTTCATAATCGTTGTCAAAAATGGTGTTTTCCCCATAGTTAATTGGAAATTATTTTGACTGCAATATCGTCGATATTTAGAATACACCCACAATGTTGTCCAGCATATCATGCTCCTAACTTAGTTTGAAGCCATTACAGATTTACAAATAAGTGAAGAGGAAGTCTGAACGAACAAAACTAGGCACATACAATTTTTAATTTCGATTTCCAGAAAAATAGTAGCAACTTGCAACTTGCTATGGAGTCTATGATGAAATACATGGTGAAGATCCCATGATACTAACTGCAGTGCTGTGATGCCTTAGCGTATGTGAGAAATACACAAATTTCAGGGAAAAGAAAGAAAGTTATTTTCAAATTTTGAAAACATTTCAATAAAAGAACTGAAATCATTTTGAGTGCGAGTATTCAATTCACCAGAAAAATGGGATCTTATTCATTCTTCAATCAATAAAAATCAGCTCCTTAGCACCAGTTAACTAAATATTTAAACCAAAGGCAATGCAAAATTCAAATCTGTTTTCAATACAATCAAATTCATCAACTTTAATACAAAAAGTTTTATTAAAACCCATTTATCAGAACAACCCGTGCCGGTGAAATCTTTGAATGAGGTGACGGAATAGATATAACATAACTAGCAAATTACAACACTAAAAGTTCCAATAAAATTATTTGAGAATCAGTTCACACTTAATCTATTGCAAATTAGTTTCCAATAAAATACATTCATCACAATTAAAGCTACTGCATATTTATTGGTTTTGGGTATTTGGTACAACTTTTAATGGCAATTTACAACTTATAAATAGCGTAATTTCTTGCATTGTTGATCTATCCAACAGGTTTTCAGAAGAAATCACATTTTTGTTTTTATACCTCATCTATAAACTCATCATTAAAAATGTCCTTAGCTCAAAAGCATAAATGGATCTATATATTATTAAACGGATTTTCACCTTCAACTATTTTGAGTACTAATTTTAAAATTACAGGTGTTGGTTATAATAGTAGAAATTGGTCTAGCATTGAAAGAATTAATTAATTCTTTGTTGTTGGAATCATTGTATTCAAATTCAAGTTCAGTATCTTGCGCAATTCTATTCTTTTTCTATTATTTTATCAGTTTAATTCCATCTGGTAGTCTGGTGATTGGTACCAAAGTACCAAAGTACCATTTTTTGGAGTACTAGTACTCAATGAGTACGAGTTTGTGAGTACTACTGTCTATATACATAGTGAGTACTTTGATTATATGGTGGAATAACCCGGTGCACCAAACCTTTTTTGTCAAGTTTATTGAAAGTCTTAACTAAGTAGTATCTATTTCCAAAACTACTCACGAGCAATGAGCATTAGTACTTACAAAAAAAAACTCATGGCCCAACTCTAGAAAATTTAATTCAAGATTTCTTCTCAAAATTTCGAAAAAAAAAAAAAAATTATTTTGTTTTATCAGTTTCAATAAATTTTCAGAGAGTTGAAAGTTGCAATTCGTGACAATTTTTGGTGGTGGTGGTGATAATTCTCATTGCATTGCTGGTTGTTTTGAAGCTGCTTATTTCTTTTTAATTTTCATTCCTGTTTAACTACAACTTTTCACAATACATCTCCAACTGTTTAAATGACCAGCACAGAAACAGCACCAGTGTTACCACATGTGACATTCAACTGTGTGCCACTGGACTCAGTGATACGCAGGTTTGTGGACTACTCGTATACTGAACTAGTACAAGTTCTCAAAACACAACCCAATGATGAGAATAAAAAAAAAAGATTGTTGGAACTTATCGTTAGACTTAGGAACGAGTACATTAGACTATACGTGCTAACAAAATGGTCTAAATCTGCTGAAGAAGTTGGTCGTGTCATTGATGTCTTTGCATGGTTAAGAGCTACTAATGAGAATTATATAAGGGCTGTTCAAATTACGGCAGGTTTACCTGAATCCTTACTTGGTGCAAAACTACCTAACCCAGATTTAATTACAGCATTGGAAGTTTTTTTGGATGGAAGGCCAACTTTAAATACTCATAATCTGATCCCTTCTACTATCTCACCTGAAAAAATTTTGGAAACTTTAAATGAATTAAATGTTATATTACATGTTAAATTAGCCTTAGTTGATGACCTACCACCAAATTTCCGTAACTATGAGATCAAAGATGGTAGAATCACAATTACCACAAAAGATTATCAATTTCAAGTATCATGTATTGATGAAAATTCTCCATTTTTTGTAATAGATTTCAAATTCCATGAACTTGATTCTTCATCATTGGCATTATCACAACCAAGTTCTAAACTAATGATAATAATAAATGAGTCTTTGAAAAATGGTGGGTTTGTTGAATTGGATAGAATTTTGACTAATTATACAAATTCATTGAAACTATATTCAATTCATTTAAAATTAAAAGAAATCAAAAATATCAAACATGTTTATCAAGCAGAGAAAGTTTATATTACAGTAAACTATTGGAATAAGAGTGTTTTCAAAAATTCATATATTGAAATAGGATTAAATAAATCAAATGAAATCATATATAAATGGTTTAAACAAGGTGAATTCATTAAAAAATTTACAAATGTTGCTGATTTATCAGAATTATTGAAAAAAATTTATCATGAACATGCACATTTAGCTTTAAAGCAAATTAGTAATTTAAATGTTGGTAAATCAATTCTACAAATAAATTCACACTCTGGTTTGTTTTATTTCAAAAACTCAACCTTAATTTTAAATGAATCATTACATGAATTGAATAATTGTGAATTTAGTCAAGTTGAAAACATCTTAGTTAAACTGCGTAATCAATTGAAAATGAATGAGATTGTCACAATGTTGAAAATTAATGGATGGAATGAAAATAATTCAATCAAATTAAATTCATCTGAATACAGAAAATTATCAAATGATTACACTTTTGAACCCAAATCACAATCACAATCACAACCACCTACCGCTCCTACCACTACTACATCATTGACTAATCATTTGAATAACAATTCTATATCTGATGACAAGCCTATCAAATTTTTTAATAGAAAAGAATGGCCAATTAATTGGTTTTTAATAGTTTCTATTGATTCACAAATTTCTTCATTTATAGGACAAATCAGGTCGATTTCTGGATTATGGATAATAGAAAATCATGAATCATTGGATATCGAAAGTTTTGAATATGAAAAATCAAGGGAGATTATTCAAATGGTTTCTAATAAGATTATTATTAACTTGATGATAAGAGAATTGGGTGATGGTACAACTTATAAATTACTAAATCAATCCACCATTGTTATTAAAACGCAAACTTTCATTAAAATACCCGATTGTTCTAATATCTTGTATTTAATTTTCCAATTAAATTCCATTGGTGATTTGATGACAATAAAATTAAATGGGAAATTGAATATTGATTTAAAAGTTCAAGATTTTGATATTGATTCAAATGGAATTTTTGAAATCAAAGAACAAGTTATTTTTAAAACGGACTCAATTCTAACAAACATCAAATTAAAATTAAATAAATTAGCTAAAGTTATTGAATTGATTAACTTTTTAAGATTAGAAAATTTGAATCTAGTTAATGTTAAATTGGATGAAATTGT
Source organism: Starmera pachycereana (assembly GCA_030570535.1). NCBI lineage: Eukaryota > Fungi > Ascomycota > Saccharomycetes > Phaffomycetales > Phaffomycetaceae > Starmera > Starmera pachycereana. Next base: position 18,823 of record JAJLVW010000015.1, read on the forward strand.
TTTCAAATATGGTACTGAGATATGTACATTACGTAATAATGAAGATATTGAATTACCACCAAACAATCCACATAATTTATGTTTACCATCAATCAAACAATTTTTAATTAAAAGAGGAATTGGGAAATTGTTTAAATATTTACAAAATTCCAATAATTTATTGGTTAAAATGAATGAATTATCAAAAACTAGTGAACTAGAGAACAACAAAACATCTCAGATAGATCAGTTAAGATATCAAGTTGTTGTTAAAAATTTGAATTTCTTCACAATAATGTATTATAATGATAATAATAATAATAATAATAATAATAATAATAAAAATAATAATAATAATAACAATAACAATAATAATAACAACAATAATAATAATAATAACAATAATAATAATAATCGTCAATTTTTACAGTTACAAATCCAACTGAATTACAATCACTCAAATTATAAATCACCAAATGGATTGAATTATTTGATTAAATTTAATGAAGATAATTCAGTAGTTAAAAATGGATTTTTCAGTATGAAGAATGAATTTATACAAAACTTAACTACATTGACCAAATGTATTGCTTTAGGAGATGGATTAATTTGTGATGATAGTTCGATAAGTACGATTGTCGATCAAATTCACAAGAAAGTGATGACTTTAATATAGAGAAAAGTTAATTCTAATTAAAAAAAAAAAAACAAAAAAAAAACATTATAAAATATAATTTATATTAGTTCAGATATACGGAATTGTAGAGTACATGTATAAAAAATGTGTGTAGCAAAAATAAAAATAAAAATATAGAAAAAAAATCAATGATCCATATAATTTTCAACACATTTGATAATTGATTTAGATCTCAGACTTGAGTTGAACAATGGCAATTGAAGACAACTACGACATAGTGGTATTAACCCATCCATCAAACCCAAAAACTCAAGTTAAAATCTTGAAATTTGGAGCAACTGTGATTTCATGGACAATTAATGGAGAAGAACAATTATGGTTATCTCAAGGGGCAAAATTAGATGGATCAAAAGCTGTGAGAGGTGGTATTCCATTAGTTTTCCCAGTTTTCGGTAAAAAAACAAATGAATCAGTGGCTAAATTACCACAACATGGATTTGCTAGAAATTCAACATGGGAATTTTTAGGTCAGGTTAAAGATACTCCACCAACTGTTCAGTTTGGATTAGGACCCGAGAATGTTGATGAGGAGACATTGAAATTGTGGGATAATGGAGCTAATGATTTCACGTTGTTGTTAACTGTGGAATTGACTGAAGAATCATTGAAGACTTCAATTGATGTTGAGAATCCAAGAAGTAGTGGTAAAGCATTTGAATTCAATTGGTTGTTCCATACTTATTTGAAAGTTAAGGATGTTACTGATGTGCTTGTTTCCAACCTACCAGGGTCATTATGTTATGATCAATTGTTGAAACAGACTTATGAAGAAAAATTACCAGTTGTTCATTTCATCGAAGAAGTTGATAGAATTTATCAGAAAATCTCTACTGATAAAATTATACAAGTTGTTGCATTGGGACACCCAGTTCATTCATTAAAACGAGATAATTTACCAGATGTTGTTGTTTGGAACCCATGGATTGAGAAATCTAAAGGGATGGGAGATTTCAGTCCAAAAGAAGGCTACTTGAACATGGTTTGTATTGAGCCTGGACATGTCCATGATTTCATTACACTACAACCTGGTGAGTCTTGGAGTGCGTCTCAATTGTTATATAAAGATGAACTAAGATATCAATCTATTTAACCTTATATAGAGAAAAACATCCCCCTTTTTTTTTTTCTTTTCTTGAATCAAATTGAATATCAAAATTAAGCAGTTGTAGTGGTGGATTCTTCTTCCTCTTCATCAGAAGAACTGAAATCACCTTCTTTAGCATTGCCTGCAAAATCATTGTTATCCATTTCACTTAAATCTGGTAATTTACCACCATTCATCTTCTTGATTTGTTCCATGAAATCTGGAGACAATCCACCAGCACCACCAAGAGCTTCCATACCTGGCATACCACCCATTCCAGCACCAAAGTCATCCATACCACCTTGCATATAAGGATTAGTCAAATCATCATCTGCTGCCGTTTCTTCTTGTTCATCTTCATCGACCCATTTACTGAAATCAGTTTTGATGTAGTGATACTTAGCTTTCAATTTGGTCAATCTTGGCCAGAACTCTGTCTCCATGTCTTTTTTTCTAATAACAAACGTTATATTAATTCCATGGGATTCATAATGAGATTCTTCAGGGACAACTTCTTTGTAGAACTCTAAGTCCAATTTGTAGTGGTCATTTGAGTCCTCTGAATCACTCTCAATCACCAATTTGGTAGCAGTTAAATCAATTTTAGCATTTTTGGAATCAGGGATGTTGACGGTGATGTATAAAATGTTCTTTTCTGGAACTGTTGCGTTTGATCTTTGAGCCCAAAGAACTATAAAAAAAAAAGGTGTTATTATTATTTACCTCGCTATGTATAAAACATATAGTCAACTTACCTTCTGGAGCAATTGGCATCGCTTAAAACTTTGTTTTGTTGGTTAGAAATTGTTGCTTTATAAAATTAAAAGTTGATTTTGTTTTTTTTTTTTTTTCATCCTGTTTATAAATTGAACGATGGAAAATTCTAGTTAAATTTTTAAAGGTAAACTTAAATTAATTCATAGAAATTTCAAAAAGTGCTGTTTTATTTGCTGGCTGGTTTTGTTTGCTGTTTGTAGATTTGGGGGAGAAATAGAAGAACTTCTCAATAAATGGTTTTTCAACTGAGCTAAAAAGATTATTATTCATTTTTTTTTTTTTTTGGAAGAGACAAAAGAGAAATTAAAATGATTCAAGATCTACCAGTGGAGCTGAAACTCAATTTGCTGGAGATTAGTTGTGATAGCAACCTAAAATACTCTAGTAGGGAATTTTACCAATTAAATAACCAGCTTTACAAATCAAAACTATCAAGCTGTCTAAATTTGGACAAAATTGACACATTATTATCACAATTCATGAACTCATTTGAGTACTGGAATAAGGAACTGAAACAACTACTAAAGCCAGAAATGGACTATGAATTCATATATTCTATTTTCCAGAACAGAAAAGTTTTCTTTGAATTAAAAGATTTCCAATGTCAAGAAGGGTCTAAAATTGAAATTGAACCAGTAACAAATTCAATTTACTTAAGAAACGTCTATGGTTTTGTTTATAAGAAAGAAGTGATGCTACCGAATGGGATCTACAATTTTCAAGTTGGTGTACGATGTAATGAAAAAACAAATGGGTTAGGCTCAACTAAATTTCAAATTGGGTTTGGAGCTGGAGTTGATCATGAAAAACAACAACAATTGCTTAAACAATTTCCGCCGAGTTTTATTCATGACTTATTACCTTCCAATAAAATCAGTGTTTTGAATTTAGGACAATTTGTGATTAATAATGGGAATGGATTAACTAAATGTGAAATTATTATTGAAGAATTAGGTATGGTACCAAAGTTGGAATTTTATTTAGAGTTTTTGGATTTCCAACCTGTTTTCGAAGATTATATGTTTTATTCATTTGATAATGAGGATCCAGTTGCAGATAGAGACATGATTGTTAACCCAATGGAAAAACAATTACATTTGGCATTTGATACAATGCTAAATAAACAAGTTGCAAACAATTTGAAAAGCAGTATTTTATACAGTTGTAATAACTCTTTCAGTTCATTATCACAATTAGAGATCTCAGAACAAAATATCAAATTTTATACCACTTCCAAAAGATCAGTTTCATTTTCAAGTGCTCATCAACAACGCCAATTTTATAATCAAAGAAGAAAATCTGTTGGCTCTTCTGGTTCTTGTCAGCTGTTGAAATGGCGTGTTCCAAAAGTTTCACTAGCTTCCCAACATTGATAATTTACAATTCTATAAAATCTACTGTAGTTACAACTTTCCAGTGACCACTGTTATTTCCCAATTTGGTAGTCTACAAACTTTGCTGACTAATTTCTGACAATTTTTGTTGTTTTTTTCCCTTAAAAAAAAAAAAAAAAAAAAAAAAAAAAATTTTCTTTTGTTCCAGAAAATGGAAAAACTTGCAAAAAATTCAAAATCAACGAAATTCATAGAAAACAAAAGAAGGAAAAAAAGCAAAATAAATAATTCAGCTGTTACAACTTACAACTTTAGCAGAACTCTGGAACTTTAGAGAAACATAACAACAGAACAACAGATTGTCATTAGCAACAATCAACATTCCACAACTGCAGCAACTAGTAGTCACCGATCCACTCTGCTTGCATAACTCTTACAGATCAGAAACCTAAGAAGCAAAGTTCTTTAGTTACCTAATACAACAGCCCACTCTTAGTGAACTCTTATTAATACTAGCATTAGCATTCTATTATTATTATTATATCAGATCATCACTACCTTGATCTGACCTTGCTGTATACAAAGGAAGAAACAGAAATTTAAGAAGGAGGAAAAAAAAAATAAAAAAAACCCTCAATCCTTCCATATCAACCATTAACCATCACACCTTTCTTTCCTTAACAACAACAAACAAAAATGTCTATTGAAGAATCATCAAATTCAGAATCTTTATTTGATACAAAATTTATCTCAGACTCAAATTCTCAAGTATCAAATGGTACTGGTGTTTCTGCATCAACCATATCTACAAACATATCAAATGATTCAACTCCAACTGACTCTTCAAACGAAGATTTAAGTTTATCTTTACTACCTTCAAATGAAGTTAATTCAACTGCAATCATTAGTTTACGTATTCTAGTTTCAATTAAAGAAGCTGGTATTATTATTGGTAAAAACGGTTCCATCATTGGTGATATAAGAGATAAAACTGGTGTGAAAGCCGGTGTTTCAAAAGTTATTTCTGGTTGTCAAGATCGTATTTTAACAGTCACTGGTCCAATTGAAAATACAGCAACTGCTGTTGGATTAATTGCACAAGCTTTACATGAAAACCCATTAGATGATGGTTTATTCCAATATTTCCCTTTGAAACGTTTGATATCAAGACATTCTGATGATGTTACAAGTATAAGATTATTAATCCCAAATGCTCAAATGGGTACCGTTATTGGTCGTCAAGGTGCAAGAATTAAAGCTTTACAAGAAAATTTTAATGTTAAAATGGTTGCTTCAAAAGATTTCTTATTTAATTCAACTGAAAGATTGGTTGAATTACAAGGAACTCCTCAAGATATTGAAAAAACTATTTCTGTGTTATCTCGTTGTTTATTAGAAGATTGGCATAGTGCAACTAATACCAATTTTTATATTCCAAGTGCAAGAAATATAAGACGTTCTGGTCCTTATCAATATAGCAACAATATTAATAATATTAACAACAATAATATCAACAATAATAACATTCTTAATAACAGCAATAACAGTATTAACAATAATTATTCATCACCTCATGAAATAACAAGAGTTGAAAGTTTCCCAGCTGAAATGGTTGGTTGCTTAATTGGTAAAGCTGGTGTTCGTATCCAAGAAATCCGTAAAGTTTCAGGTTCTCAAATCATTATTGCAAGTGATGATAATGAAAATCAAGAACGTG
>JAJLVW010000015.1:24510-77015 GCA_030570535.1 Starmera pachycereana
AAAAAAAAAAAAGACCAAATTCATCATCATCTTCATCTTTATCTTCATCTTTTTCATCATTCACATTGACTTTATCCATATCAGATTTGAATTCAACCACTTTTAATTCAAATCTTTGATCTTCACGAACATTACACCTTATCATGTCCCCATTCCTCTTCCAAATCCATCCTCTATCACTATTTTTGTATTTATATTATCATGACCAATTATTCTTATTACCCATTACTCCACAACTATATCAATACAACACTATTACTAAATTAATATTTGCGTCACTTTCATCATCATCATCATCATCATCATCATCATCATCATCATCTTCATCTTCATCATCTTCTTCTTCCATTCTCCCTTACTGTGTTATTCCTTTTTCCCATCATTTTTCCCCATCATTATCATTATCATATCATATCATTTTCCATCCTTTCTCCTGTCATTTCACCATATCTTAGTTTTATTTCATCCAATTCACAATCAACATATCCATTCAGCACATATTAATTTAGGATTTCTTTATCATACAGGTTATTTTTTTTTTTTGCCTTCCCATCCTTTTTTTTTTCATATAATTCGTTTTTGTATTAAAAGTGGTTAAATTTTTTTCTTGCATCTTGTAGTATTAATTCTTTTTTTCTACTTTTTCTGCTTTTTCAAATCAATTTATTCAACTGAATTATTGTAAAACCTGAAAGTTGAAATTTGAGAGTTTTTGTGTCAGTTGTTTATTATGGTTTTCCCTAAAACAGTTTTTTTTTAAAGAAAAAAAATAAAATAAAATAAAATAGAAAGAGAAATGGCTTTCAAGATTTTTTTTTAATAAACAGTTCAGATATTAATCAAACTTATACGATTTTTAATAAAATTCGAATCGAAACAAATCAATCAACCAACTGGAAGACCAACTGGAAGACCAACTGGAAGGCAAAACAATGTTTGGAACTTTCCCCAAAACCCCTTCTCCAATAAAAGAAGGGAGTCTGCATCATAAAACTCCATCTTCATCAACTTTCAATTTTAATTCTAATGCTCCTTTATACCCAACGATTGTCTTACAAGCTGATAGTCATGATAACAATGACAGGTTTCAATACGAAGTGGATCATATGGGATATAGCAAAAAACTGAGTAATAACGTCTTGAGTGAATTGGATCAAAGAGCTGCTATTAAAAAAATTAACTTAAGTTCATCAGGTTTTAATCCTGCAATTAATTCAAATAGTTCCAATCCAACTCCAAATAGGATTTCAAGGTATAATTCATCACATAAAACAAGATTTCAAAAAATGGAATCAATTTCATCACATTATGCAGCAACAAGATCTCAAAGAACGGATTTAGAAATTGAAATAGATAAAGAAAATGTTCCAAATTTTTCCCCCAATACTAAAAGAAACGGATTAACTGATATATCAAGTGCAAGTAAAAGAAGGAAAAATCAATTTGGGAATTTCCAAGAGATTTATGATACAAATATGAATTTTGATACTTCACCTTCTAAAAATTTCCACCAAACAATTTCTCCTTCAAAAAGATCAAATAACTTGAATTCTTTATTAAATAATAATACAACAACAACAACAACAAATAATGGAGGATTTGCATTACCAAAATCTGCTTCTAAACAACAAATTTCAAACAGTCTGGGTAAATCTCCATCGAAAACAAATTTGAAACAATTACCAAATTCCACATCTTCTTATTTACAACCAACTCAATCAGCACTGCTTAAATCTTCTTCAAGATATAATATTGATACACTTTCTAGATCATCAACTTCAAATAATTTGAATAAACAAGCTCAATCAAGTTTTATCAGAAATAAAAATTTTGAGAATACAAGTATACCCAAATCAAAATCAACTTTACCTTCACAACGACCAGTTTGGAGATAGAAACAGTTTATATCATATCTAAAACAAAAATTACAGGATAATTCGTTATAATAATCAAATTGAAATTTTGTAGATTTTTTAAACTTTTGTGATGATTATCTAAAAAAAAAGTCTTATTTTCAACTCTAATAAAAATCCAATATAAGATCCCAACCTTTCATATCGTTATTCTAATCAAATTGAACTCCCTCATTAGTTTATTCTAAAAAAAAAAAAAAAAGAGAAAGTTATTATTAAATCAATATGGAATACAAAAGAATATAGTGAAAGCTATCCACTTGCACTCCCACTGATTGGAATAATGAACAATTAACTCATTAGTTAACAGCCACTTTCTTTTCTTTTCTTTTCTTTTCTTTTTTTATTCTTGCCGTATTGAAAATTTCTCTTTGATTTCAAAATTCAACTAAGGAAAAAAAAAATTATTTTTTCAAATATTAAAATTGAATAAACCTACCGAACTAAATTGAAAAACTAAAAGATGGATTTGATTGGCGATATTGTTGAGCATGAACCATCTGTTCCGATTCCACCAACTCCACCAACTCTACCAAAACAAACCACGTCAACTGGGTTTCCAAAACTGAAAAAAATTAGTGCTTTTAAACTGAAAAAACAATCTCAATCTCAACTTCAACCTAAATCTAAAGTTTCAAATGATCGTCCATTAACTGAAGCTGAAAAAATACATAAAGAAAATATGGATTTATTAAACAACATGACAGAAGAACAGAAAATTCAAGAGAAACAAGATTTATTGAATTCAATTGATCCAAAAATTTTAAAAGCTTTATTACTTCGAAGTGAAAATAAGTTGAAATCATTGAATAAAAAGCAAGGTTATGATGGGTATGGAGAATGGATTGGTGGTGGTAAAAATGGAGAAGAATGGCCACGGTTGGATGATGAGGATGTTGATTCAGCTTTGGGAATTAAGAAATTTACTGATGATGGTTTGAAAAATGAATTTAAAGATGAAGTAGAAGAGCAATATGTTGTAAAATATCATCAAGATGAGGATGATGTGGCTCATGTTAAAGCTAAAACTAAACATGTTAAATTTGACGGAAATACTAAAATTGAAATTGAAAATTATACAGAAGATATAGAGTATTTAGATGAATTAGCACCTCCTTCGTATCAATTGGCAAAGGAAGCCTCTGAGAAACCTTTTATTGGAGTACATTTCACAAAACCAAACGTCAAAGAACAAGAAGATGTTGAAATAGATTTAAATGATCCAAATTTCCAAGATAAATTACATGAAAAATATTTCCCAGATTTACCAAAAGATACAGATAAATTGAAATGGATGGAACCATTACCAGAAGTTGATTTATCTAATTTGATTTTTAATGATGTTTCTGGTTTAAGATTTGATTTCAATGGAGATTTAATCGTTCCTGATGCAAACAATTCAATTTCTACGTATCAAGGTTTACATCATCATTCTGATAATCCTAGTCTTGCAGGATATACATTAACAGAACTAGCACACCTAAGTAGATCCACAGTGCCATCTCAAAGAAGTATATCAATCAGAACAATTGGAAGAATTTTACATAAATTGGGTAAAGGGAAATATAAAATAGTACCAGAATTTGTGGATGAAGATGGGAACACGTCTGAAGCTACTCAAGAAGGTGTTAAAAAGGCCATCACCGAGTTTGATCAGAAATTTTGGGCATTGATTGATGAATTAAGAATCATTCAAACATTGGAAGAAGCTGCTGACGAGAACATGACGTCCAATATCAGTGTGAGAAACTACGCGATCGATGCTCTGTGGCTCTGGAAGGCTGCTGGAGGTAACAAACGTCAAGCCAACTGATTCATACTGCTGTATAGTCTTCATTAATTGTGTTAATTATATAGACAATCAAAATGGAACTTTGTTACCCGCCTGTCTGTCTGCTCGCCTGCAAAATCTTTGAAATTTTCCCAACCTTTAATAAAATCTCAGTGGCAAAATTCTAAGTTTTTAGATATAAAACAACAGCGACAAGAAAATGAATCAATTGGTCGAGAAATACACTTCCAAACCTCTCCATTTGGCCCAGTTGGGTTACGACGATGAAGACGTTCTTGAATACGAGTTTTTAAAGAACACAAAATTACAATTAGCTCCAAAAATTTCAATGCCACCAATTTCAATGCCAACTGAATTTCTTAGAGCTCATACTGATGATTCTAAAAACCCAGATTGTAAGATCAAAATTGCACATGGTACCACAACATTAGCATTCAGATTCCAAGGTGGAATCATTGTCGCAGTTGATTCAAGAGCCACTGCTGGAAATTGGATTGCATCACAAACAGTTAAAAAAGTTATTGAAATTAATCCATTTTTATTAGGTACAATGGCTGGTGGTGCAGCAGATTGTCAGTTTTGGGAAACATGGCTAGGTGCACAATGTAGATTACATGAATTAAAAGAAAAATCAAGAATATCCGTTGCTTCTGCTTCAAAAATTTTATCAAATTTAGTTTATCAATATAAAGGAATGGGATTGTCAATGGGGACAATGATTTGTGGTTATACTAAAAAAGAAGGTCCAACTATATATTACGTTGATAGTGATGGAACAAGATTGAAAGGTGAAGTTTTTTGTGTTGGATCTGGTCAAACTTTTGCATATGGTGTTTTAGATTCAAATTTAAAATGGGATTTAACTGTGGAAGAAGCACTTTATTTAGGGAAACGTTCGATTTTAGCTGCTGCTCATAGAGACGCTTATTCTGGTGGGTCAATTAACTTATATCATATTACTGAAAATGGTTGGGTATATCATGGTAATCATGATGTTGGTCCAACGTTTTATGATATTAAAGAAAAAGAAGGCTCATTTAATAATGTTGTTGGTTAAACAACTTTTCTAATTTTCATTAATTATGTAAACTAAAATATAACGTCCGTGTGTGTGTGTATGTTTTTCCCTTCCTTTTTTTTTTTACAGAGTTTGTAATTATATATATATCAGGTTCAATTTATTACTCATTGCTAAACAATCTAAACCTTTTTTTTTGGAATTTTCATATCTTCATTATCATCATTAGTAACATCAACTTCATCAAAACTTCTCTTCTTATTAAATTCATCATTAGCAATACCAGTAACTTTGGTTTCTTTTTCATTATTACTAGGTAAAATAGAATCCAAGTTTAAATTCGATTTGGCATTACCATCACCAAAATCAGAAGATAATAATCTATCTAATTCTTCTTGGTCAATTCCTTTTGATTCATTCAAATTTAAACCAGGTGTACCTTCTCTTGATAACTTCTCAATTGCTTTATCAAATTCATCATCATTCATATTTTCGTCTAAAAATGATAAATCAGGATGGTTTAGTTCTGTACAAGGAGGTGCTGATTGATTAATTGAATCTCGTGATTGTAATTCTATTGATTGTGAAGGTGGTACACTTTGAGATTGAGATTGAGATTGATTGACAATTGGAACAGGAGTTGATGTTGTTGTAGAAATTGGTTCCGATTGTGAAATTGGTGTATCTTGTCGACTTAATGGTTGTGAAGTTTGTGAATCAGTTACAGGTTGTAATTCAGGTTGGGTATGTGTTACTTGAGGAGTAACAACAGGTCTTAAATCACCAGAATCTTGAGATTTAGATTCAATTGAAGTTGAAATAATAGGTGAAACTGATGAAGAGGTAGATTCTGTGACTGTTGTAGTTTCAACAACTGGAGTTGGTTGTGGTTGTGGTTGTGGTTGTGGTTGTGGTTGTGGTTGTGGTTGCACTAAGTTAGATTGATTTACTGGTGATGATGTTGCTGTTGATGTTGGTTGACTTTGTTGTGTAACAGGGGGTGACACCAAAAGCTGTATGGCTTGTTGTTGCTGTTCACTTGGTATTGAAGTTAAAGTTGAAGTTTGAGCTACTGGTGTACCAGCAACAGGAGTTTGTAATGGAGTATTTGATTGAGTTGTTGATTGAGAATTATTATTGGAAATTGATTGATTCAATTGAATTGGTTGTGAGTTTTTAGTTAATAAAGGTGGATTTGGATGAGATAAAGGTTTTGAAGGTGGAGGAAATGAAGTTGATTGATCACTGGGTATATTAACTGGATTTAAAGGTTGTTTAATTCTACCATTTGTAACTTTAAAAGTTGCAGCATTTAAGGCAACTGTTAAAATTTTTGTTAATTGTTGAGGATTTGTATCAATTAATGTAGCTAATGGATCTGTTGTGATACCTTTAGTTTTAGCAGCTTGAGTAACTTGAGCAATTGTCATTGCAATAGCTTGAGTTAAAATTGCAGAAATTGTTGGTTTATCAACTAACCTTTTCAAATCTTTTGATAATATCACTAATTGTTGTTGTAAATGACTTAAAGCTTTTCTTGTATCTGCACCTAAAATATTAGGTTTTTGATTTGGAACTATTGGCTTGATTGATGAGCCTCTATTTGCAGCTAATTGAGCTTGAATACTTGGACCTCTATTTGGTAAGGATATTTTGGAATTGGGTAAATTTTGTTGTTGTTGTGATTGAGAAAATTGATTTTGTTGTAATAAATTATTCTGATTTGGTGTAGTTAAAGGTATTGGTTTCATTTGAGTAAAATTGAATTGACCAGCTTGTTGTTGTAAAGGTTTTGGTAAACTTTGTAGAGAAATTTGATGAGCTTGAGCAGCTCTTTGTTGTTCTAAACGTTGTTGCTCCAATTTTTGTTGTTGTAATTTCTGTTGTTGTAATTGTTGTTGTTCAATTTTTAATTGAGCAGCTTTTTGTTTAGCTAATTGAGCAGCCGCTTGTTTTTTCTTCTGTCTTTCTTTTTCAGCACAATATTCTTCATCTAAACCCCATAACCAACCTTTACCTTCTTTTGAAACTTTTCTAAAAGCTTTATTTAATGATAAATTATGACGAACGGAACTTTGCCAACCATCAGGACAATATTTATAATAAGGGAAAATATCTCTAATTGATGCATAAATTTCAGCTAATGACATACCTTTCGAAGTACCATGAGTTCTTAAACAAGTAGCAATTAAATTTGAATAAGAACAAGCAGGTTTTGTTCTAAATTCTTCCGGGATTTCATCAATTGTATAAACTTTTTTTGGAGGTTTTGGTAATTTTGGCTTTTTAGGTTCTTTTGGTTCTTTTTTCAATACTGAACCAATTTGAGCAAATAAATTAGTTTCAATATCATTATCAATATGATGGTCCATATTATGATGCATTATAGTATTATTTTCCAAACTATTACCTAAATTCATGATACTTGTATCAATATTATTATGATCTAATGAAGCTTGATCAATATCAAAGTTATTACTTAAACTATTGATACTATTATTTGAATTATCAATGCTATTATTGATACTATTCATATTATTCATCTGATTGATGTTATCAATATTTGAATATTGATTGGATTGATTTTTGTTAATTGAAGATAATGATGATGACTTTTTAGAAGATGATGAATTTTTATTTGATTTAATTTTATTAAGATTATCATTTGAATTATTACCTGTTTTTTTGTTTTTTTCCAACTGTGAACTTTGAATCTTCATAATTGGAGTAAAATCTTTACCAGAAGAAACATTTGAAAATTTATCATCGTTATTATCAGGATGAACATAAAGAGTACTTCTTAATGAAATGGCATCACCTGGGTTAATTGGTTTTGAAGGGTTTTTGATTCTATCATATCCAGAAACAGGTAAAACAAATCTGAAAACAATTTGACCAATTTGAATTTTAGCTTTATTTGATAAAGGAACAGTTGAACCACTTTCCACAAAAATATCATCAACAAAAGCCCCATTTCTACCTTGAATAGATAATTCAAAACGTTCTGTACCAAAATTATAGAAAATTTGTGCATGTTTTCTTGAGATTCCTTTAGAAGCACCAAGATGAACATCAACTGAATGAGATTGATCATGTTCTGATTTTCTTCCTAAAACAACTTGCAGAGTTTGAACATAAAAGATAAAATTTTCAAATTCTAATCTTGCATAAGCAGAAACTTTTGAAACTTCATGATCTTTATTAACTGCAGAAGGTAAATCTATTAAATCAGAAGGTTGCTGTACTAATTTTGGAGAGTTTGTTGATTGTGGGGTTGAATTTTTTGAAAGTTTGATTGATGTTGAATTTTGTTTTTGAGCATCAATCTTATTTTTTGCAGGTTCATTATCATTGTTATTGTTGTTATTGTTGGTATTGTTGTTATTGTTGTTGTTGTCATTATCATTATTAGTGTTGTTGCTATTATTATTATTATTATTATTATTATTATTATTATCACTAGCAGTAGTGGTAGTATTGTTATTATTTCCATCATTTAACTCATTATTATTTTTTTGTTCATTAAAATCCTCCATCGTTATACTCTCCAAATGAGCTTCTTTCAAACTATTTTCAAAATCATCATTTCCATTATTTTGACTAATATTAGATAAAAAAGAATCCTCTACATTTGGGGTACCAGTTATGGGGCTATCAACATTAATATCATCAAGAATGTTTAGTGAATTCACTTCCACTTCTGTTTTTGATTTCATTGAAGATAGATGGTCTAGTGAAGTTGTTAAATTCATGATGTAAATTTGTGTTAATAAAAAGGAATGATAATCAAGCTCTGCTCAACTGAATGAAACGCGAGGTCAAAGGTGCAATAAATCTGGAAATTGTTCAGTAAGTGAATGTAGAAGTAACTTATATTTGAACTGAAACCAATCTATAGATGACACTTATAACCCCAATAAGTATGTTTAAAATAAAATTCAAAGGGAACTAAAATCAAGCAAAAAAAAAAGTGTGTTTTCTAAACAGCGGTTGTGTTTGCTGGGCGTTTAATAGATGGTTCAGTGGTGTCTTAATTGTTGTGTAAGTGTGCCAGCGAAATGCGCAGTTTGTGTAATGTTTTGGGAGCAATACAATTTTTGGAATATACTTATTTTCAAATTTTATTTATTTTTCTTATTTTCGAAAATTTTAATCTGCTGCTGCACGGACCAGAAGCTTATGTATGTACTTTATTTCATACTTATAAAGAAATGAGGATTGGAAGCAGCAGCAGTAGCAGGTTATTATTAAGTAGCTTAGCTTGCTCAGTGAAGATGGTTGGTGGCTATTGGGTGGTTTTCAAAGACGGCTAAAAAGATTTAGTGTCGAAAAGTACAGTAAATAGAGTAAAACGATTTATATCTGTACTATATAGTATTATATGCCATATATTGGTGATTTGAAAATTAGCCGTTGGAGGTTGCATTTGAATTTTGATCCAATATTTACAAGATTCAAGTTTCAGACTTCTAGAATTTATATGTCTAGTTTATTTGTTTAACTAGACAATCAAGCTGATTAATGTATATTCAAAATTGGGTTGCTCCTCTTTGATTTAATTGTAATTGATTGCAAAAGAGTTAACGATGATGAGAGACAGAATATCAAATCGTTTCTTTTGAAGTTTAAATAAATCAGTACTATGAATTGAGTATTTGCGGTGCAGCATATCTTTTACCGACACAACACTAGTAAACTATCACCTAAGTGGAAAATACCAGCATGAATGATGAAGTAGCCTCTATATTTCAATCATGAAACAAAAAGCGTGGAGTATTTTGTCAAATATTTTTCCACTACAATGCAAACTTGAGTATCTAACACGTTACAACTTACACCATTTCCTTAGTCTTTAGTTTCACTGGCAACTGTGCACAGTGCACCGCTGCACAGTGAGTGCACTTCAAGCAACAAACGTTAATATGGAGAAGAACGACTTGCGTCTTATTGGCGGATAGTTAGTTGCTGGCCAATCAGAGGACCCCAAAGAGGGATTTTACACCGACACGGTAGGGCCACTTTTAAAGCTGGGAGATTTGGTTGGTTTGGGAATGAATTCTACTACAATTCTGATGGTTGTTGGATCTTTAGAGACCTCCTGATCAGTTGTTTACACCTATCTAGTCAATTTCTAAAACAAAATAGAAATGTAGCAGCAAAATACAAACAAAACCCACTGAAATCGCCCTGCTTTCTGCACGCCAAAAGAAAATATTTTCGTCGTCGAGTCCACCGATTTTTTTTTTTTCCCTATAAATTCACACGCTTCCCACCATTTCAGGGTGAAAAAAACTTTTTCTTTTCCCCTTCTTCAAGAACTAATTTCTTATTCTACAAACAAGATGAGCGGTGAAAAAAAACAATCTTCCTTTGTTATCGATTTCTTAATGGGTGGTGTCTCAGCTGCTGTTTCCAAAACTGCTGCTGCCCCAATTGAAAGAGTCAAATTATTGATTCAAAACCAAGATGAAATGATCAAACAAGGTCGTTTAGCTAAACCATACTCCGGTATTGTTGACTGTTTCAAAAGAACTGCTGCCGAAGATGGTATCATTGCTTTCTGGAGAGGTAACACCGCTAACGTTATTCGTTACTTCCCAACCCAAGCTTTAAACTTTGCTTTCAAAGATCAAATTAAAGCTATGTTTGGTTTCAAAAAAGATGAAGGTTACTGGAAATGGTTTGCTGGTAACTTGGCTTCTGGTGGTTTAGCTGGTGGTGCTTCTTTATTATTTGTTTACTCTTTAGATTACGCCAGAACCAGATTAGCCAACGATGCTAAATCTGCTAAAGGTAACGGTGAAAGACAATTCAACGGTTTGATTGATGTTTACAAGAAGACCATTGCTACTGATGGTATTGCCGGTTTATACAGAGGTTTCTTACCATCTGTTGTTGGTATTGTTGTTTACAGAGGTTTATACTTCGGTTTGTATGATTCTTTGAAACCAGTTGTTTTAGTTGGTTCTTTAGAAGGTTCTTTCTTAGCTTCTTTCGCTTTAGGTTGGGCTGTTACCACTGGTGCTTCTACCGCTTCTTACCCATTAGATACCGTTAGAAGAAGAATGATGATGACTTCTGGTCAAGCTGTCAAATATAAAGGTGCTTTCGATGCTTTCACCAAAATTGTTGCTGCTGAAGGTGTCAGATCCTTATTCAAAGGTTGTGGTGCCAACATCTTAAGAGGTATTGCCGGTGCCGGTGTTATCTCCATGTACGATCAATTACAAGTTATCTTATTTGGTAAAAAATTCAAATAAACTAACTAACTTGGTTTAATTTGTTTGTATAGATTTATATTCATATTTGTAAATTTCAATTAATTGTAGGCCAATACTTTTCTATATCTAATATCTCTAGTATATACTGTACAGTGTACAGTGTATCTCAGTTACACCAGACTTCAGGCACAAAATTATATTTAATTGCAATGTTGATCCAAGTTTATTGCTATGGAAAAAGAATTTCGATCTCGGAACTCGGATGCTCAATTTTTGTTTAATGTTCTTCCGAAGTTTCCCTTTTTTTTGCCAAAAATTTATATATATGCAAAATTTCACATTTGGGTAATTTTGTAGTTGAGCAATGAGTAATTGATTTGCCACTGTTTTGATATTTTATTCATTAAAACAACAGCGTAACCAGCAACATGAGCGTCAACAACAGCAGTGATGATGGTGGTCAGCTACATGATTATAAACCTGCTCCAAGAGTGGGTAAAGCATGTGATATATGCAGAAATAGAAAATTAAAATGTGATGGTTTATCTCCATGTACTAGATGTCAAAAAGCTTCTATTAATTGTACTTATGAATACGTTGAGAAAAGAAGAACGGTGAAAAGTGTTAGAAAACAAAAAACATCTGCTGTTAAAGGTTTAGATGAAAGATTATTGAAATTAGAAAACTTAATTGAAAAATTGGTTGATAAAGTTACTGATGGTGTAAGTGCTGGTCCTTTACATAATAGTCAGCAACAACAACCAACTGTTATCAGTAATGGGAATATCATAACTAATGATTATAATCAACAAAATAGTTTCAATCATAATAATCATGATAATTGGATAGAAACAAATATTAGTCGTAATACCAACAATGGATATAATAACATTGTTAACAATAATATAATACAACAAAATTTACCCATCCATAACAATTATGAACAACAAGTTGTTGATCAAAAAAATACTGAAGGTCAAACTCAATGCAGTCATTATGTTGGTCCACAATCAAGTTATTCAGTTTTCAGTCCAAATGGATTAAATTGGATCAAAACTAAAACTAAAAATCCAACTTCCGTGGAAGCACTTCAATTTCTTATACAAAAATCTTTTACAATTTTATATGTTGATTATAAAAAATGGTTAAAATTTCGTAATGAAGATTCTTTAGTGGCATTACCTCCAAGAATAATTTTTATTAAACTACTATGTTTCTATGAATCTTCAATCATTCCAATCTTTAGAGTTGTTTCCAAAAATGAATTGATTGAAATCTATGATAGTTATTCAGCTTTACAAACTGGTTTATCAAAACCTAAAATAAAAATTGATTTACCAGAAATGTTAATGCTTCATATGTCAGTTGTCATATCATGTTCCACGGCTTTAGAACATGAAGCTATTGGTTCATATGATAGCTCTATTTTTGGTTCAATTAATTTAAATGAAATTGATGATCCAATTTATAAATCAGATCAATCAAGTACTTCTTATATTAAAAAGTTAGAAACTGCTCATTTACTTTCCTCACTATTTTTCCTGCAAAGATTTGGCAACGCACAAGGTGGTAATGCGGTTAGATCTACAATAATGTTTGTTATGTATTCTTGGCTTGCGGTACCGGACTTAGATGATCAAACTGTTTCGGTTTCTGTTCGATTGGCTCAATCCTTAGGTTATCATAGATATGAATCTTATTTTGACTTACCCCAGAAAGAAATTGATTTAAGAAAAAAAATCTGGAGTTGGTGTTATGTTTTTGATAAAGAACTCTGCTTGAAAAGTGGTAAACCTCCATTAATTTATTCAATTGATGATTCTGTTATCGATTTTAGAAAAGCAGAAATTGAAGCTGATAAAAAATTTTGGGCAGAGAAAATTTCACAAGCTGTTAAAATTCCAAATTTGAACTTAAATATTTGGACAGATTTTGAAAGATTTGTTACATGTCTTATTAATGATCAAATTATGACTACTGATTTTTTTGAATCTTTGGCATTAGTTGCTAGTGAAATTTATTCTGATACTTATGAATCATTATTAAATGCAACTGCATTGCTTGGTAAATCTGAACATGATATTATTCAAGTTGTTGGGAAATTAAATGAAAGATTAAATAAACTAAATGAAGCTATTCCAATTTTCATCAGACCTGGTGAACCAATCAAATTACCAGCTGCATTCAGTATTAGAATCAGTGATGATAATTTAGATGCAAAATCAAATCCAAATATTTTCCTTAAAAATAAGTTATATGCTTTTAAATTAAAAGTTGTTGCATTTCATTATTATTTTCATTTAATCTCTTCATTGATCAATAGAAATAGCTTCAAAAACAGTTGGGATCAAAAAGCTAATGTTTTACCGTCACAATTATCAACAAATAGTGTTGAATCGAAAATAGATCAAGAAGATTTAGAAAAACAAAATAAGTTTTTATTGATTGGCTTAAATAGTTCAAGAGAAATTTTGAAATTAACTGCTGAACTAACAAATCCAACTTTTATTCATTTAAATAGAGTGTTATTTATTGTTTGTGCATCTTTCATTACAGTTTTCATAGCAATTGTGGAAGATTCATCAAGAATTCAAGTTAGACAAGATATTTATTTGTTGATTAAGGTTGTTGAATGCTACTTAGAATGTTTAATAAGTTCTAAAGAATTAACAGAAAATGACTGTTTCAGTGAAACAAGATTAAATAAATATTTATTAATAACTTCAGTGACAAGATTGTTTACTGAAATTGCAATTAAACACTTTAACAATAATTGTGAGGATTCGAATTTGAAAATTGAATATAAATTTACTAAATATGAAAATGAATTAAATTTAATTAACAAAAGAATTAATGACTTATTCAGCGATGCTAAAACTGATATTGATTCAGAACAAAAGAAAATCATTCAATTAACAAGAATTGCAATGAACATTCAAAGTCGTCAATCAGTTTCTTCATCAAGTTCATTTACAAATCAGTCGAATGTTATCAATAAGAACATTTCAAATAATAGTTCAACAAGTTTAAGTACTTACTCAACCCAACCCACTCACAGTTGTACAACTCAAAGTGTCATATCAGAAGATTCAAATAGAATAATTACACCATGCCCAAACTCAACTTTCAATGGGTTCCCTCAAACACCAGCAGCTTTTGATATTAACTATGTTTTAAATAAACCACAACAACCATCGATAAATGTTCCAATCAATTCAAACTTAAACTCTAATGCAAATCAATCAACAAATATTTCTGTGCCTAATTATCAAACAAATTTGAATCCAATTAATCAATCAAATAATATGAATGTTAATGATACTAATTTGAGTAATGATAATAATATTAATATCAATCCAATATTATCTGATTCAGATTTTGATATTAATATGAATGATTTATTTGAATTAGCACCATTTTCCCAACATTTATATAAAATCCCACCATATTTCATCAATCAAGATGGAATCAGTTAATTAGTTGATCAATATTTTTTTTTTTTTTTACTGTTCCTCCATTGTCTTACTCTGGAGTCTAAGATCATTTGTATTGATGTAGTTTTTCTTTTATTTCCTCAAATTCATTTATAGTATTGAAGAAAAAAAAAAAAAAAAAAAAAAAAAAAAAAAAAAAAAAAAAAAGTCCATGATGTAATAAATATCTTTAATATTGATCTATCAAGATTCAAAGTTAAACCAATAGTAGTCATCATTAATGATCATTCATGCAACCAGCAGCCAAACAGCAATATAAGAAAAAACAAACTGAAAATTAAGGTAAAATTTTTCTCTCATTAAAAACCGTTATATTGTATTTTGATTTCGGCTGAAAATCATTTTAAAGCACCGAACCCATAATATTTTTTTTTTTTTATCACTCAAGCTTTTACTATTACAAAGTTCGATGAATTAGCTGTGGGAAGTCACAAATTAACAAACTGTATGACCTTATTTTTTTTTTTTTGGTCAATTTTATGTAGAGAGTAAGAGTCGGTTATAATGGTTGTGATTTAATGGAATTATTGAGGGCATAAATTGTACGAAATTGAAAATGATTTGGGAAAAGAATTGTGATTTGTAAACCGTGGTTCAATTGCGATGAAATGTTGTTGTTGCAGGTTTTTGCGTTGATGGTGAAGATTGAAAACTTGATTTTGTATAAAAGCTTAGGATCTGCGTCAAGTGAAGAATAAATCTAATTTGTAGTAAGATAGTTGATGAGTCTTTAGAGTCTTGTTGGATCAAAAGGGAGTTTACTGTATGCTAATAGTAACAGCATCAAGATGATAGATGATGTTAGCAGTAATGCTAGTTTAGAAACAGAAGAAGAAAGTGTCTCAAGACGCAGAAATCTAAGAAGAAGTGACACAATTCATGTCAATAAAGAAAGCGCTCGGATCTCCATTGAACGCAAGAGAATTCCTAAAGCTTGTAACCACTGTCGTCAGAGAAAGATCAAATGTAATGGTGTTAAGCCCTGTGTGAATTGCATCAACCATGATGTTGAGTGTATTTATAGTTGTGATAAAAGTCGGCCAGGAAAGAAAAGAAGTTATCAAAAAAGATCAAGCTCGACATTAAAATCTATTTTCACAGGACGTAACTTGGAAGTTGTGAGTGATAATGATTTAAATTTGGTGAAAGAAGTACAGTTTTTAAAAGAACAACTTAATGATGTGAATCATAAATATGATCAATTACGTGAACAGATGAAAGAAGTTATGGCCATGCTAGAAAGGAATGAGAATATAAGAAGATTTGAAGTGAAAGAATTGTCCACCACCAACTCAGTTTCAAGTTTTGATTCACTTAATGATATCAAACTTGATCAATCTGTGTATCAATTAAATCAACTAAATTTTGATTTCCAATATGATCTTTAGCAAACCCCAAGTCAACAAATAATGATATAAAAAGAAAACAGAAAATACAAAAAAAAAAAAAAAACATTAGCAATGAAAATGATGAATAAACGAAAACAATATTCTTTATGAAGAGATACTACAATTTTTCAAAATCAGCATACAATCGTAAATTAATTGTTTTTATACTACGTAAACTGTAATCATAATAAGCAAAACAAAAACAATCAATTGATTTAGTTGTCAGTGTCAACAACGTAACGACCCAAGATTTTACCTTGTTCCATTAATTCGTAAACTTCTGGTAATTTGGATAAACCAACAACTTTGATTGGAGAATGGACTAAACCTCTTTCAAAGAAGTCAATAGCTTCTCTGGTGTCAGCTCTGTTACCAACATAAGAACCTTTGATTTGGATAGATTTGACGACATGGGAGAAGACTTCTGATTTACAGACAGCACCGGCTGGTAAACCAACTAAAACAACAGTACCAGTTGGTCTGACGTATTCAGTGGATTGAGAGATGGCAGCTTCAGCAACAGAAACGTTGATGACACCGTGTGGACCACCGTTGGTAGCATTTTGAATGGCTTCAACAATGTTCTTTTCTTTTTTGAAATCAATAAAGACTTCACCACCTAAAGATTTAAATAATTTTTCTTTATCTTCACCTCCATCAATACCAAGGACTCTTAAACCCATTGCTTTGGCGTATTGGGTGGCTAAAGAACCTAAACCACCAGCAGCACCGGAAATGGCAACCCATTGACCTGGTTTCAAGTCAGCGGTTTTCAAAGCTTTGTAAACAGTGACACCAGCACATAAGATTGGAGCAATATCAGCTAAATTGGAAGTTTTTGGGATTTTAGCAGCTTGGACGGCATCAGCAGTGGCGTATTGTTGGAAAGAACCATCGTGGGTGTAACCGGATAAATCAGCTTTCAAACAGTTTGATTCGTAACCTTGTTCACATAATTCACAAGACATACAAGAACCGTTTAACCATTTAATACCAGCGTAATCACCAATTTCAAAGTTTGAAACTTCAGAACCTTTGGCAACAACAATACCGGCACCTTCGTGACCACCAACTAATGGTAACTTAACTGGTAATGGCCAGTCACCTTTCCATGCGTGTAAATCAGTGTGACAGACACCGGAGTATTTAACATTAATTAAAATTTCATTTGGTTTTGGAGTTGGAACTGGAATATCTTTGTATTCTAATTTACCACCATTTTCGTAGAAAATAACACCTTTTTGGGTTTTTGGAATAACTGGAGCAGAAGTAGCTAAAGTTCTTCTAGCAGAGAATTTGGTAGATTGGACAATTGATCTCAACATTTTTTGTTAATAGATAGAATAGAATATTAATTGATTAAGAGAAAATGAAAGAAGACTAACAACATGTTCAAATATAATTGAAGGAAGAGCAACTACTTTTATACTTTTACGGAAATCCTTAGTTCGGTGTGCTTTAATAATTGAAAGTGTGTCCTATTGAGTTTTACTCTTAAGTTTCAACACGGTTGGCCATATAAGTATCAAAATCCAGGGACTAAACTGGTGACAAGGGACTTGAAAATATGATTTAAGATACCGTCCTGCATGTCCCAACAGCTGGGGTTTTTTTCGTGCTTGGAGGTCTATTGTTGAGAGATTACTACAGATTTGATAATTTTTTGCTTGAAACGAGTCGAAAAACAACAACGAATAGTCAATGAACTTCAGCATCTTTTGTAAATCTAGATTTTATATCCTTGATCTGTTTTTTTTTTCTTTTTCAGCTTCATCTGTCTCAACTTATCACCAAAAAAAGGTTTCAAAGTTTACGTCTCCTACAGTCAAATCATTCAAGAAACCAAAATGTCCAAATCTTCTTTTGCGGCAGTCTAAATTTTCCACTTTGAGCAGCCGCATCGAGATTCGACAGGTCACAGCAGTGAGGAGCTTTCAGAGGAACAATTCTAGAAATTTGTTGAGTGCTGTATCCTGGTGGTACAACTGAGTAGAAAATAGAGTCAGTAGGAAGTTGAACTCTCTACAAACTATAGTTTTTTCTACTTAAATTACTTCCCATGTACTTATTACACAAATCGGGTATTTAAAATACCTATTTCTTTGAATTTTGAATTTTGAACTTTCTAGTAGCTACTATAAAATTGTTTCATGAACAAGATTACCAACTTCCAAGCTTAACCGTGTATCGGAGATCAAAATATGTACACCCTAGTCCCTCTATTTCAACCATTTGTCCCATCTTGTTTCTCCATCTTTTCACTTTCCTCCATCTTGGAGAAAAAAAAAAAAAAAAAAAAAAAAAAAAAAAACTTTATTCAAATTTCATTCACTTCGATCTGATTGGCTCAGCTCTGTTTCCTAATGATGATGATTGTTGAGTTTAATGTTGGATGGTGGACCTAGCTTTAACTTACTAACTCAAGTCTTTGTCCCATGCACATCTACGCAAATTTGTTACTCTAGTCGCAGGATTTTCAACTCCTTGGTGACCTTTTCCTAGTTTCGCTAATTACAAACAAATTTAACCAAGTTAACTCTGGAGTTATGACAATTCTGATGTTATGATTGGGTAAATCTAACCAAAATCTTGCCAAATTTAAAACTAAAGGAGTCCTATGCCCAGTTTCAAAGTTGTTGGTAACTTTAACTTTGTTAACCATTTACAAGTTACAACCTTAATTGAAACCAATTAAAGATTGAAAATTCAGTTATTAACTATGTAGGAGTTAAGCACATCTTGAAAAATCCAAGTTTTAATTAAAGCTTTAAAATTTGCATCATTAGAAAACTACGGTATCAAAGGCAGCTTAAATTAGTTTTGCGGAGTCCAATACAATATTTGTCTTGTCTCATGTCTCAGAAATTGCGACTTTCTCATGGAAGAGTTTCTCTAGTCTTTTAAGATTGATAATTTTAAACAATGTAGTATGGGGAATTATTTCTAAAAACTTGAATATTTTTGATACATTTTAACAAAAAGGTGTAAAGTTTCGATTGATCCTAAACTTCCACCACATACATGGCAATTATATTCCGTTGAATTGAGTTGTATTTAACGCAATATTAACGTGATCTTTCAACAAGAGACTTAATTTTGTCTCATAACTTTCAATAGATTCAACATAACAACCAAATTGTCGATAGGGATCTACACCTTCAATTCAAATTGAGTATTTCAATTAAATTGTTCTATAACAGCATCATTTCACTAGTTTTTTTTTTTTGTTTAGTGTACCATTTATTCCTTCAGCATAATCTTCGAAGATTTATATATATATATAGATATATATTTATCAGGAATCTGATGTGATCAATATCTTTATATTCTGGTATTATTTATTATTATTCTGAGAACTTTTATATCAACAGTAAAGCAATTAATGGTATGATTTAGAAGATACCAAAAATTTCAATTAAATTTGATTTAATGGTAAAGTTGAACTATTTAAAGGTTTTACTTTTCCTATAATTACATAGTTTTATAATTTACATCAATTACATCTACTAAAGACTTGATCCTACCTTTCAGTAGGTTTTTTGGCCATTTACTATCAGTCTACAACTATAATATCTTAGCCTACTAATGTTCATACCAGGTATAACTTTAACATTAGCCAACCATTCTCTAAATGCAGTTGAAATTTAATTTGGACAAGATTAATTAAAACACCCAAATTCAAACTAGTAACGTCTGGACTCTCCATAATTTATCTCATTAATTCAAATTTCAAACTCCTCAAGTGGCATAAAATTTTATACAACCGTATTAATTTAGCTATGTTTTTTTCTTCTTTTTCTTCCAAAAATTAAATTCACTAGTACCCACAACTGTTAAATTTCACTTATAAGTTATTAAGCTATAACAAGGTTGAAAAATTCAAGCGACTAGACCATAAATCATAGCCTTACATCATCTTCAACAGGACCCTTAAAAGTAAAATTTCAATTCATTAATATGGAAAAACTCTATGGTAAAATACCCCATGTTTAAAGGACTTAAGATAAGATATTTATAACGAAAACGGGATCGAAAGATGTTGATGTTTTAACTTGTGAATAAGCTCTTCACACTGAAAGGATTTTGAATCTGGATAAGTGAGTGGTGTATTCTGAAAGATCTTAGATCATGGTCAATGGACATATGAAAATGTTAAAACTCAAATAAATATGGATTAGGTCGTCTTCCTGGTAATTCAGCTTTTCACCGTCAAAATATTTTAAAAAAAAAAAAAAAAAGAATATGGAGAATCAATCAATATTATAACACATAGTTTATTAGAAGTTTTAAGTCCAGTCAATCAATGGTAGTATTAGTCTCCAATGTCCATATGTGCCATGTGGTACTATTATTCTGAACTTTACAAATCAACTCCAACATATAAATAAAATCAAACTATGAAACTCTAATTTGTCTGACAATTATTATCAGTTTGGGAAAAAAAAAAAGACATCTAATCAACCAACTGTCACCACTGCACAGCCGTTATAAATATGTAAGGTGTACATCAATCAAACCCATCATGAATAATGATGAATCATGTCATGATTCGATTCATCAAATGAATTAATTTAAAGTGTTAATGAAAAGCCCGATTGCTGCACCGTCTTATTGACTGGTGACACATTCATGAATTAAACGCGGAGCTGATGGCTTGAATTTCGTAGTAGACGTATTACAAGTTATGAGTAAGTACGGTTATAAGCTATCATGAATGGATCTTGGAGGTTAGATGTGAACTCACTGATGGATGGTGGTTATAAAGTATGAATTTCAATTTTTCAGTACTAAGCTTGTGAACTAAAATTAGATTATCGAGTGTATTTCTATTAATCACTGATATTTGTCTTTTGTATCGAATTACTACCTCTTGAAATCAGATGGTTTATAATCAAAAGGCGTATTGTTATTTATAATCATTAATCTTATGAATAAATTTATATATAATTAAAAATAATATAAAAGTAAAAATACTATAAATATTGAGCTCGGTTGCACTAATATATTATAAATCTGTTTTTATCAATCCAATTAATCAGTAGGCCTATGATCAGTGAAAACTTTGATCAAGCTTAATCAACTAGCTTTATATTGTGATCATCATGCAGTATGTGTATTATATATTTTTTAACGACATATATTAAATATAATTAATAATTATAAAGTGGCAAGTGAAAAATATTTGTTTTGTAGACCAACTCAAACATTTTCAAATTTGTTTTTTAATGCACCGTCAACATGATGCATGCAGTCGATTGACGAAGATATTCAAATTCAAATTTTCAAATCATTATTTTTACACTATTTAGAGCAACTACTATGAAATTATCGAGCAACCAGTAAAGTTAATTTTGATGCCAAATGTACTCTTATTAACCAATAAACGTCCAATGAATTTTTGTCAATC
Source organism: Starmera pachycereana (assembly GCA_030570535.1). Classification (NCBI taxonomy): domain Eukaryota; kingdom Fungi; phylum Ascomycota; class Saccharomycetes; order Phaffomycetales; family Phaffomycetaceae; genus Starmera; species Starmera pachycereana. The sequence goes on from JAJLVW010000015.1 coordinate 45,744, forward strand.
TCATATTAACCATAACTTCACTAATCTGTACCTGAAAATCTATCGAAAATATTTCCTCTTTGGGAAATGTTGATTTGATATTGATAACTTTAATAATTTAATTAACTAATAACAATAATCTTGAAAGTTGGGAGTAGATCAATAGTTGTTCCAATTTTTTTTTTTTTTTTTTTTTCAAAATCACACATAGTTGGAAATTGGAATTGGTTGATCAAATTTCTGGTTTATGATTAACTACATATTTTTAATAAAAAAGTAAAAAAAAAAAATTGTGTTAACGATTGGAATATTTAAACAAGTGAATTATTTGATCTTCAAATAAGAATTACATGAATCAGAGTCAGATTAAATTGAATTGAATTGAAATGGAATGGAATGATTGTTTTTTTTTTTTTTTTTTTGATATTTTTGATATTTTTGATATTTTTGATATTTTTGATATTCATTCTAAACTTGTCTCCATGATTTGAGATTGAGTCTCCATTAATATATTTTTAGCAGAACTACTTCTTCTTAAATCAGATCCATTAGTTTGTATTGAAAAATTTGAAACAGAAGTTATATCATTATTACCAAATTGTTGATTGTTATTTTCATTAGTAACTAAATCTGCAAATGATGTGAAATTTAAAGTTTTTCTTTCTGAATAATCAATAGCTTTTAATGGATGCATTGACATAAATAATATATTTGATGAACTTGGTCTTCTTGAATTGATTGAATTTGAAACACTACTTAATGATTTTTTACGTTCATTTAAAAAAGATGGAGGTAAACTAAGACAAGATTGCCCTAATAAATCTGAAACACAAGTGCTTGAAGTGATAACATCAACTTTATCCAAATCTGAATTCTCATCAACAACAACCGCAGTTGTAGCATCTAAAACAGTTGGAATATAACATTCTGAATTTAAATGATATGGAGAACACTGAGATGATGAACTTAAGCTTCTTTGTAATTTAGTCATTGAATCACGTCTTTGGAAATTTGAAAATTGGTCTTGAACTGATCTTTCGAAAATTAAAGAAGAAGAAGCAGTTGATGGAGATGTTGGTGAAAAAACATCGTTATTATTGTGTTGATTATTGTTGTTGTAGTCATTGCTCAAGGTGTTTTGGGTTGTGTTGTATGTATAAACATTGCTGTTACTGTTGAGTGTACTAGTTGACAATGCAATGATAGGGTTTGAAGCAATATCACTAATTTCATCATCTTTCTCATCAATCAAACTTTCATCATTCTTAGTCTGTCCTTGTTGTGATTCATGCTGGAATGTATCATTGAACACACCAGTTTCTGTCGAGGAATCTTCCAACTTCAGTTTCTCTAAATCACTCTCCATATCATCATCTTGTTTCCTAATCTCATCAATTTTGGCACCAATAGTGCGGTCATATTCAGGGTTTTCTGTACATCTAGCTTTGGCCTTGTTCTTGAGGTGAAGCAGCTTTTTCTTGAACTGGTGCTGCATGTTGTCAAGCTCTTTGAAGAATCTGTTGCTTTGGGTCTGAGAATCCTCGTAATCGTCTTGGTTGTGGAAATCAGCTTCTGTTATGCCTGCAATATCGGCTTCAGTGACGACTCTTTCTTTAGCATGGTATTCCACTGGTTGCTCAACAGACTCGACTGGTTCACCAGAATTCAAGCTGCTGCTGCTGTCGTTGTCTTCGTCAACGTAGTAAGAGCTGGGTCCATTTGCTGTACAAGTAATGTATGTTAGTTAAAGATTGACGGTAATTAAAGTGACAGAAAACCCACTTGGAGAGTGTATGTGGTTATGCCTGGACATTCTTGTGAATTGTAGTACTTTATAATAAGTGTAGTGATAAATATTTGTAATAATTACAATACAACTAAGTGAAGCACAATTTAAGAAGAACCTGCTGCTTCTATAGTTTTATAACTTTAAGTTCCTTGCTCAACAACTTGCCATCTAGGTTTGAACTTGGGAACTTTGAAGTTTGGAGACCCCCCAGTGGCTACATTGTACAGGCATGTTTCTGTCAGGTGATTAAGAGATCACAGCACTTTGTCATGTTACTTTCTGTTCACTGCTGTTCAGGCACCAAAAAAAGAAACACAAAAAAAACCCTGGACCAAGTGCCTTCTTTAGGAATCAGGAGTTAGGACAGCTGTGGGCTGTTAGCCTGTTGGGAAGTTGTTGTTTTCCAGCTATTCACTCGAAATACTACTGTTTACGGAGCTTAGTTGCACACTTGTAGAGAAGTCACTTCGTCTTCAGTGTTTATGCAAAATGACTGTCACATCAAACCTTCGTATCCTGTCTGGAGACACTTGCAGCACGCTGCACACAGAATTTGGTCAGCTTAGTTTCAGGGCTTCAGCTTATCAACCTGAAACCTGCTCTGAGTCTGAGCTCTCTACTTAATATTGATAGTTTTAAGTTATTACCTCATTTTTACAACAACTTAATGACCATTAATGACAGTTATATCGTGATTTCGTAAAAACCAAATAATCACACATCACACATGAATAACTCTGATCTGGATAATTTGAATATTGATCCAGCTTGATAGTTACAATTTACAATTATGTGATGCTGTAGGTTGTGAATATTTTAAGATTTTAATAAAGCCTTTAAAAGCAACAACAACTTATAAATACTAAATAATTACAGCGCAAGATCTTGAACTTGTAAGTTGTTACTTATGTAAATTACAGAAGTTATTAAATCTTCATATCTATGAATCCCACCTATTATAATTAGAACAATAAAGTTATGCAACAATCTCTTTAATTCATGGATTCATAACTTGTAAAACCCGTCGTGTATAATCTTTATCATCATTCAAAGATTCAACATCACTCATATCTTGAAATTTATGATAGTCTAACCTTTGATCAATAAATGCTGTGTCTCCATTCATACCAATTATTGGTGTTTCTCCATTTATATATTGTTTATTTGATCCAGGACTAACAATTGTTTGATTTGAACTTGATGTTGTATCTGCTTCATCGTTAACTATCATTTTATTAACAATATATGAATCATCATCATCATCATAATCTTTTGTATTCGACTTCTTTGATCGTATAAAACAAATCCAAACTAAATATATTAATGCTAGTAATAATAGAAGGAATATCACTCCTACAGCTATGAAAACACCTATTACTCGACCTTTATGATGGAAAAATGAATTTGAATTAGTTTTACTTGATGCTGAGCCAATTGATGTTGAGTTAGTGACATTAATTGGGTTGTTGATTCCAGTGGTTGATGTTGCATCAATGGTGATTGTTCTATGTACTTGTGTTGTGATGTATGTTGTACCATTATTGGTATCGAAAACAGTGGAAAAATAAACAACCGATGTTATTGTTGGTTTTTCATCTGATGAAATTGAACTTGATTTGATTTTGGTTAAAGTTGTTGTTGATTTTTTGGCATTAGTTGTTGTTGTTGATGATGATGATGTAGTTGAATCAAATATATTGGATGAGGTCGTTGAAACTATTAAAGCTTTGGAACTCTTTGATGTTGTTGTCCTAGAAAGACTTGAACTTGTGGTACTCTTTAATGATGTTGTTTTACTGATTGAATTCATTGTTCCACTTGGTCTTTTAATAACAATATAAGCGTATTTATCATCATCACCACCACATATATCTGAAGGATAACCAGGACATGGTGTGTTACATTCATTGGTCGATAATAAAATAGATGGGACATAATTCGAACAATAACATGAACTTTTTTGTAAAACTGCTAAAGCATACCCTTGACCATTACAAAAATCATAACAAAGTCCATTAGATTGATATATGTTTTGATTAATAACATTCAAGTCATTTGAAGTGTTTTCATTAGAACAATATGTGATTTCAATGCCCAAAACAACAAAATTAATATGACAAACCAGTATAATTGTCACTATGAAAATCAACCCTCGCCTTATTCCCACTTTAACCATTATATGAGTAGCTGCTGCTCAATTATAAACTATTAATAAAAAGAGTACACAAGAACAATAAGAACAAGAATAATAACAACAAAACTCTATAATTATTTTACAAAGTTCACAGGGCTCAGGCACCACCTTAGTATTTTATATCAAATTAATACAACCTCTTAATTTTCGATCTTAACTTGAATTAAAACACACCCTGTGAAAAAAAGCAAATTGTTGCTGTGGTTTTCTAAGAGTGGAACTGAACAGAACCCGAGACTAGCTTGTTTTTTTTTGCAAGTGTAAATGCTCCAACTCTTAAATTCGATCAATAAATTGATATCTAATGGATTGATTATAGATCAAACAGATAGTTTGGAAACCTGTCTGTAAATAACTCAAACAAAGGAAGAATTGCTCTCATACCCAGCACACCAATAGACTCAAATCACCTGTAATGATGGACTAATTTCATGGTTGCAAGCTGTTGCAACACAACTGTTTCAGATATGTTTCGCCACTTATTTCTTGTTCCTGAATAATGCGTCTCAGTAGCGCCTGGAGCAGCAGTAAAAAGCAGGAATACGCAATTTCATGACTTAAATAGCCCGCTGTGCTTCTCAACTGTCTCTTCAAACTTCCTACTCAATTTCTGATATTTAAACAGCTTCATTTGATCAGAAAACAAAAAAACAGGCACAATTTCAGTCGGGTAATTTCGATGTTGAAAGGAAAAAAAAAAAACTTCACACAGAAAAAAATTCTTATGGAGCGACGAGAGTAACACGAAACACCAACTTTCCAGCTTTCCAGCGACTGCTAATGATCGTTGTGCACGAGAGACACACACTCAGACACACCACCACGCTTACCAGCAACGCCACCAGCAGATCAGTTTTTTGAATAGCGCAGCTACTCTCCCGTTTGCAGCTACAACCCACCATTATTTTCATTGTACTCTCTCTATTGTTTTTGAGTATTAATTATAAAAGATAATAATTATTTGATTGAATAGCTACGATGGATCCGAACGTGTTGTTCTCATACAACAACGAAAACAACTCCTTGGACGACCTGGAAAGCACCTTGTCCATTGCTAATGAAGGCCATAATCTGGTTGTAAACGGTTCCATAGCTGATCATTCTGATAATGATGATGATGAAAGCTTAGATGAAGGATTATTAGATGATGAAAACAAGAAATTGCAAATCATCCACGGTTTAAATGAGGCAGAACATGCATGTGCATATTGTGGTGTTGACAACACCTCTTGTGTTGTGAAATGTAACACCTGTAATAAATGGTTTTGTAATGGGAAAGGGAACTCAAATAGTTCTCATATTTTAACTCATTTAGTCATGTCAAAACATAACGTTGTTTCATTACATGAAGATTCAAATTTCGGTGAAACAGTTTTAGAATGTTATAATTGTGGGAATAAAAATGTCTTTGTTTTAGGCTTTGTTTCTGCAAAATCAGAATCAGTTATTGTTATATTATGTCGTTTACCTTGTTCTCAATTAAATGATCCAAGATGGGGAACAAATGAATGGACTTCATTGATTGAAAATAGACAGTTTTTGGATTGGGTTGCAGCGTTCCCCAGCGAAGAGGACACTATTAATTCAAGATCAATTACAAATGCTCAAATCTCTAAACTAGAAAATAAATGGAGATTGAATAAAGATGCCACTATTTTGGACGTTGAAGCTCATGAAGAAGAAGAGGCTGAAATTTTACCAATCTTGATGAGGTATAATGATGCATTTGAATATCAAAGATCTTTTGGTCCATTAGTTCAGTTAGTCGCTGATTATGATAAACAATTAAAAGAATCTCAAGCTTTGGAACATATTTCTGTCACTTGGTCTTTGGCCTTGAATAATAAACATTTGGCATCTTTCACATTATCAACTTTCCAAAGCACAGATTTCAAAATTACCATTGGTGATGAAATGATTTTACGTTATAATGGTGTTAATCATCAAGCTTGGGAATGTACTGGTTATATCGTTAGAACTCCAGGTGGGTTACAACAAGATTACACCCTGGAATTATCTCCAAAGGGGAAAAACCCTCCTCCAACTCATTGTACCACTGATTTCACTGCTGAATTCGTTTGGGTTGGTACGTCTTATTCTAGAATGCAAGATGCAATGAAAACTTTTGCTCTTGATCAAACTAGTGTCAGTTCTTATATCTACCATAAATTATTAGGTCATAATGTTGAAGAAGTTGAATTTGATATCAAATTACCTGAAAAAGTTTCAATTAAAAAACTAGCTGAACTAAATGTCTCTCAAGCTAATGCTGTTAGAACTGTTTTACAAAAACCTGTAAGTTTGATTCAAGGTCCTCCAGGTACTGGTAAAACCGTCACTTCTGCTACAATCATTTATCATTTAAGTAAATTGAAAAAAGAACGTATTCTTGTTTGTGCACCTTCAAATGTTGCTGTTGATCATTTAGCTGAAAAATTGGATAAGTTAGGTTTAAATGTTGCTAGAGTTATTTCAAGACAAAGAGAAGACCTTGAAACTTCAGTTCAACATCTTTCATTACAAAAACTGGTTGAGAAATCTGCTAAAAGTACATTGAGAAAATTACTCAAATTAAAAGAAGAATTGGGTGAATTAAGTGCCGCAGATCAAATGAATTTAAACAAACTTTTCAATCGTAATGCTTCTAAAATCTTAAAATCTGCAGATGTCGTTTGTTGTACTTGTGTTGGTGCAGGTTCAAAAATTTTAGATGATTTCAAATTTAGAACCGTTTTGATTGATGAGAGTACTCAAGCTTCTGAACCAGAATGTTTGATTCCAATTGTTCGTGGTGCAAATCAAGTTATTTTAGTTGGTGATCATAAACAATTAGGTCCAGTTATCTTACATTCAAAAGCTGGGTCTGCTGGTTTAAAACAATCCTTATTTGAAAGAATGGTTGTTTTAGGTCATGTTCCAATCAGATTAGAAGTTCAATATCGTATGCATCCTTGCTTAAGTGAATTCCCAAGTAATATGTTTTATGAAGGGTCTTTACATAATGGTGTCACTAAACAACAAAGACAGTTAACTGGTTCCAATTTCAATTGGCCAGTTCAAGATACTCCAATGATGTTTTGGGCTAATTATGGTAGGGAAGAAATTGCTGGTAGTGGTACTTCATTTTTAAATAGAACTGAAGCCATGAATTGTGAACGTATTATCTCAAAATTGTTCAAAGATGGAGTTAAACCTGAACAAATTGGTGTTATCACTCCTTATGAAGGCCAAAGAGCTTATATTGTTCAATATATGGAAATGAATGGTTCAATTAATAAAGAATTATATGCAGAAATTGAAGTTGCATCGGTTGATGCTTTCCAAGGTCGTGAAAAAGATTATATTATTTTGAGTTGTGTTAGAGCAAATGATCAAAATTCTATTGGATTTTTAACTGATTCAAGACGTTTGAATGTTGGTTTAACAAGAGCTAAATTTGGATTAATCATTTTAGGTAATCCAAGATCTTTATCAATTTCTCCATTATGGTATGAATTACTGATTCATTATAGAGAAAAAGGTTGTCTAGTTGAAGGTCCATTAGATAGTTTACAATTATCTTCAGTTCAATTAAATAAACCTAAAAGAAAATATTATGATAAGTACAACATTGACGGTGCTAAATCAAATGGTTGGAAATCTAGAAACGGTTTCAATATCCCATCATCAGCACCATCAAGAGGTGGATCCACAATTCATGATTATGATACAGCAAGTTTAGTTTCATTTGTTACCGATTCTGATCAATATCTTGGTAAACATTCAATATTACCACCATTTTTCTCAAATAATCAATGGCCATCATTAACAGATTATCATAGTGGAAATGGAAAGGTTGATGAAGAACTTGAAAGACAAGCTAAAATTCCAAATCCAAATGTTTATAATCCTCAATCCGTTCCAACTTTGGGTGGAAGTTTAAGTGCAAGATTAGAAGAATTGGGTGGGAAATCTCGTTATGATGCTTCAAATATTGAAGATGATATTAGAAGTTTAAGTTCAAGTATTACTTTCAATTTGAATTTAAATAATTGAGTTAGATATTGTTTATTAAATCACCTCAATTTCTTATTTTTTTTTTTTTTTTTTTTTCTCTTTTAAAAATCAAACTTAATGTATTGAAAGTGTCTATATTGTAATATTATCGTCCCAACCATCTTCTTAACCCTCTTTTACTTTCAGTTCTTTTCAAACTCAAATTGAACTCATTATTACCATTCATTTTATTAACAACCCCATCTTCTTCCATCAATAACCCGTTAAGGTTTTTTTTAGAACCAAATGAATTTAAAGTATTTATACTAGCAGATCTAATCATTCTTGATATTTTTTTAGTTGGAGAAACACGATTTGGATCAATTGAATCATTAGAATTATTATTTTCATCATTTGGAAACCTCAATTTTATTAAAGATAGCGATGAATCATTTGAAAGATATTTTAAATGATTGATGTTTTGATATGGAACCTCCAAAATGAATTTATCATCATCAATAATTGTATAATTGAAAACATTATCTATAAATTTTGGTAAATCTTGAATTGATTCAATTGTTTCATAATTTGATAACTTTGTTAATAACCTTGATTTTTTATTGTATAATCTATTGGATTCAATAATTAAATCTTTTAATGAACTTCCTTGATTTATATAATTAAAAATTTGCTCACTTTCTGAAGTTTTCAATAAAGTTTTTAAAAATTCTTCAGAACCAAATTCATAAGATGTTCCATTAAAATCTTGTAATGAGTCTAGTTCATCAAACTCTTCCTCTTTCTCCTCATGAAAAATATCATTCTTTTTATTGTTGGAATCAATAATCAATTTTTCAAATTCTAATGAACCAATTTTATAAAGTCCATTTCTTTTTGAATGATTTTTGGGTAAATTTGAATTGATTGCGTAGTTCCCATAATCATCAATTTTACAATTTGAAGTTTCATTATTTTTCAAAATATCAATCAATTGTTCAAATCTTAAATATTTATCAATTAAATAAAGATTACTTGGTAATTCTTTTAAAATTTTGGTTGAATTTATTAAAATTTCAGTTCTTTGCAAAGATGAAGTTAATTTTAATTTTTTCTCAAAAAAATCTAGTTTTTTCCCTGTGATTTTATCTAAATATTCGATTAATTGGAAATTATGTCTTTCAATAAAATCTTCATTAAATCTGGTCAAATAATTATCTTTTGTACCAAACTTTGATCTATTGGCAAAAGTCATCAAGATTTTGGAAATTAATGTTAATGAACGTTTACTTTCACCAATTTGATGATCTGAAGTCAATAAAAATAATTTTGGGTTTAATATAACTGGACAAAAAAATCTTAAAAAAATAAATCCAGTAATACAATTCAAAACCACTGTTTGATCATTTGTAAATAATTCAATTTTTTTCCTTAATAATGATAACTGTTGTTTAATTTCTGCAGGTAGGTCGTTAGAAGTTTTATAAATCCTATCCCAAATTAATTCCATGTATTGTAATAATCTGTAATAGTTCTTATTAATGATTTTAGATTTCTCATCTGATGGTAAATTTGGAAGTCTCATTGGATCTAATTCCATAGATTCATTATTTGCAATAATTTTAGTGATAAAATTTCCAATAACTTTTTCCAAATATTCATGACCTGCTCTTAAATTATAAGTTTCCAAAGATTTTGTTAGAAAACTATTGCTTCTAAACAGACTGTTATAAAGATTATAACTGTCATTGTTGATACCATTTCCAAAAGATTCTTTTGAAAGTTCTTCATCAATTAATGTAGCAAACCATTCATTTTCTTTTTGTAGAACTTGAAAAATATCTAATAATAGTATTGAAGTTGATTCTAAATTTTCCACCGAAGTTTTCTCCAAAACTGTTTTGAATAAATGTGATTGATTTATATGTAAGATCATTTTCTCAAAATGATTAAAATTATCAGGTAATTGAATATAATTTTTACAATTGAATAAATTTAAACAAATTTGACCAATTTCATTTGAGTTTTTATCAAAAATTGGTAATCTTGATTCAACTTGTAAAGATTTATCAATGAACTGATCATGTGTTATTTTTGTTGATCCAACAATTGGATCATTCAAATCAAATGTATTTGATGTTGTACATTTAATAATTATTCTAAAATTTTTGGTATTTAATGGTAAATTTATTTCAAAGTTTTCTTTGAAAAATGGGTTTTTATTATCTTTAACTAATGATGTTCTAAACCATGTTGTTCCCCATATACTAACTTCTGCATATAAACTAAATGTTCTACTGTCATTGGTTTCTAATGCATGATTTAAAGAGAGTTCCAAAATCCCTAAATCTAATTTCCTTTGAAATCTTAATAAATTTGTTGAATCCAATCCAACGTATTCTCTTGTTGCAAAAGACATTAAAGCAATCAACCAATCTTCAACATCTATTCTGTATGGGAATCGTAAAATAATTTTTTTCAATTTGGGGAAATCTTTTGATAATTCAATAACTTCTTGATAACTCCAAAATTTTGATAAATTTTTTTGTCTTAATTTATCAATTACACCTAAAAATAAATAATTTGAAGATTCAAAAATTGAATTATGAATCTCTCTAATTTCTGATCTTAGTAATAATTTAACATCAATTGAATAAATTAGTGAACCATCAGATTCACATATTAATTCCAAAATTCCATTTGATTTTAAGACAACCATTGCACTGAACCAAACCTCATCATTTTCTGGATAAATTGAGACTGGATGATCAGAAACGTTATTTAAGATATCAACATTCAAGTTTTTCAATTTGGGTAGTTTACTGAATATTTTACAATCACAGACTAATAAATTTTGATTGTTCCCAGCATTTGATTGTTGTTGTTGATGCAATTTGGAGTCGTATTTAATGTTTAGTTGCTTATGGATCGTTCCTTGTGGTTTCAAACCTTGCCAAACAATGAGACACGAAAGTAAATTGTAGTAGATATCTTTATCAAAAGGTTTTAAAACAATTGATTGTAATTCATTGAAAGATTTCACTGTAATTGAAGCATCATTTATCTTTATACTGCAAGACTGCAAGTTTCGTATCAACACTTCATTGGTGGCAACATCAATCAATTCACCAGAGCTGGAAATCTTGAGTGTGGTATTCACAAGCACATCTTCATCATCTTTTGCCCATGAAACTTGGTCATTGAAAGCGCCCTTTGTGGTGTTTGCAATAATCTTGAGTGTGGATGACGTGTCTTGTGCGGCAAACAACGCTGGTGCCATTTTTTTTTGTATTGATTGTTGCTTTTAAATTGAGCAGGTAATAGAAATATCAAGTTTTCGATATTAATTTTAAGTATGTATGAAAATATCATTTTTTTTTTTTTTTTTTTTTTTTTTTTTTTTGGGAACAATTATGAAGAAATAACGGATTTTACAATCAATTTGGACAATGTAAATCAGCTACATCCAGCAGAAAACAGACAATCTTTGCGGTGAAATTCCTATATAAAAAAAACTGTGCGAAAATAAGCTCAATATAAAATGAAATCAAGATAAGTTAATCAGACATTTAAAGATCTTAAAGTGCCTTTGGGGCTTCACCTTCTGGACCAATGTATTGAGCTTCTCTCCATGGACCAACGTCAGACAAGTACAATCCACCTTCAGCTTCATCAACAACAGAGGTACCACCGAATTTGACTGGCAAGTTCTCAGCAGGAATTTGTTTTAAAAGCTCTGATTTGTATGAACTACCCAAAATAAAGATCTTGGAGACTGTGACTGGGTCTAAGAATGGTTTGAATATACGGAAAGCAGTGGAGAATCCAAATGGGGAGTTGATCAAGTAGAATTTACCCATACGTTCTGGGTATTGATTTTGACCAATGTAAGAGGCTTCTTTCACATAACCCAGGACTTGGTAGGCAGCAGAGATAGAGATTCCTTTCAAATCCAAGATGGTGCATGAGGTTTCAACCAAATAGCCTGCTTTTCTGGAACATGCTGGTAATCTGTATTTAACAAAAAGCTCGTATTCCCACACCAAGTTCTTCAACATACGTTCCTGGGTGGTGATTTTGTACATCTCAGTCAAATTGACTTTTCCTAATTCTTCAAAATACAGAGGACGACCATCTTTGTCGGTCTTGTGATAGTATTGAGGATAGTATTTGGCCACAATTGGCTTTTCCTCGTAGTGGAAATCCTCAAAAATCGTGTCGACACCGAAATCTTTTCTCCATTGCTCGTGTTCTTCAAACATTGTCTGAGCGAGCTGGACGTCAAACTTACGTGCTCTGAGGAAACGTAGCTAGCAATGTTAACAATCAACCAATGTATAAGAGAAAACAAAACAAAACAAAGCAAAACAAAACAAAAAAGAATACTCACCAAAGTAGAGTCGTCAAGACGCAGAGTGAAACCTTTAGCAGAAAGGATGATTTTCATCTGTTCCAACTTCTGTTGTTGATCTGGAGTGAGATTGCCTGGGAAGCCTGAAGGAGTGCCTGGAGCACAGACCTGAGGGAAAGATGCACTAGAACAAAAAAGTTAGTTGTTCTCCTCGTTTAGTAAAAACTTTTGTTGGTTGAACTTACAGTATTTCAGCTTCCTGTTAATTGTTGTTAGTAGTGTCTATTAAGTCTGTCTGGAATGTGTTAAACTCACAGTTGCCATTGCTTTTTCTGTGTTTCAGTTTGCGCTTGAAATTGATTAAAATTGGAAGAAATTGTGATTTTTTGTTTTTTTTTTTTTTTCTCCTAATTTGCGGTTTGGACAGTTTTTATTTTTTTAAATTTTTATTTTTGATTTGATTTCAAAAAAAATATTCAAAAACAAGCGAAGTTTAGCGTTTCAAAGCTGATTTTCACGTTGATTGAACACCAGAATGGAATTTCCAGCACTGGTTTTACCAAAAGTTGATTTTGCTCGTTCTTTGCTCACCAAAAACACGCAAAATTTGCAGATTAAAGATGGCATTATAAACAATAACACACTACATTCTGATCCTAAAGATAAGCACATCATTCTATCGTCAGGACAGACAATCACACTTAAGTACAAACCACAGTTGACACAAATAGATATCACAGAACACGTCAAGGATGCAAAAGACACTTATGGATCTAATGTTAACGAATTATACGCCAAATTGGAACGGCAAAGTCTAGAAGCTCAACAGAAAAACTCAGCTACATCAACACAACAGCACAAAACTTCTTATTTAAACAATATCTCAAGTTCTGTTCTTTGGGCAGAAAAATATAGACCTAAAAGTTTTTTTGATCTTGTTGGTAATGATTTCACCAATAGGAAAATTCTTAAATGGTTTAAACTATGGTCTAAAATTTCCATTAATGAAGACTATTCCCCAATAACTTTAGAAAAAATGGATCAATTACATACCCATGATATTTTGGGAAGACCCGATAAAAAAATCTTGTTGATTCATGGACCTCCAGGTTTAGGTAAAACTACTGTTGCTCATGTTATTGCAAATCAAGTTGGTTATGAAGTTAATGAGATTAATGCAAGTGATGAAAGAGCCGGGGAAAAAGTTAGAAATAAATTGCAAAATTTATATTCTAGATCGCTATCGGGTAAACCTGTTTGTATTATAGCTGATGAAGTTGATGGAAGTGCCGAATCGGGGTTCATTAAACATTTATTGCAAATAATTAATGAAGATAATAAAGCAATAGCTGAATTTAAAAGTGCTCCATCAACTTCTTTAAACAAAAAAACATTATTATCAAATGATGGGCAAATTTCCAAAAAATCAAAACATAAATTTTTATCAAGACCAATCATTGCCATTTGTAATGATCTTTATGCTCCAGCTTTAGAAAAATTAAGATTTCATACAGAAACCATTTCATATAATCAAGCTTCTCAACATGCATTATCTTCAAGATTGAAAAAAATATGTGAATTAGAAAAATTATCAATCAAAAATCAAGATTTACAACAAATTATTCAATTAACTAATTTTGATATTAGAAGTTGTTTAAATATCCTTCAGTTCAATGGAAATGATATATCGGGAAAGTCATCAACTTCTCAAAGGAAAAAAGATTCTCAAATAAGTTGGTTCTTGATAGTTAATGATATTTTCAAAAGAAACCCAAATTTAACAAAATCAATTGAATTTAAAAAAATTGATGAAATGTTATTTAATTCTTCACAAATCGATAAGATCATTAATGGATGTTTCCAATCTTTACATGATGTTAAATATCAAGATGATAATTTCAATAAACCAGCAAAAATTTCAGATTGGTTATTTTTCAATGATTTGATTTCCAAAACTGTTTTTGAGAATAATGGGGATTTAAGTTATTATAATAATCAAGTTGCTTTACAGTTTTTTAATTTGTTTAGTGATGTTTATAACAGAGAAAATTTGAGAATTAAATCAGATTATGAGGTATGTTTCAATTTTAAGATTCTTATTTTCAAGACTAACTTTTTTTTTTTTTTTCCAAAGTACTTTGAAATAACAAAATCAAATATGAGTTTGGTTCAATTAATTTATTCAAATATTTCACCATCATTAAAATCTCAATTGAAATCAAATCAATTACCAATTGAAATCTTACCATTTCTAGATTTTATAATAACTCCAAATTTGAAAAATCCTAAAAAACTTGATGAACTGGATTTATTTAAAGTTCATGAAGTTATTGATTCTTTAAATGGATTTGGCTTAAAAATCCAAAAAGGTAGAGATGATGGTTATAATGAGATTTTTAATACTTATCCGTATGTACAGCTCCACATTACTAATCTATTGAACTAGAAGTTAAAAAATAACTAACATTTAGTGATTTTACCAAAATAACAAAATTTAATGAAAATTCAATTAAAAATGATGAATTAACAAGATCATCAATGTACCCGTTTATTCAAAAAGAAATTGAATTATTAAAATTGAAAAAAAGAGCATTTAGTCAAACTGATACAGACACTACTACTAACAACAGTAATACTTCAAATGGTTATACAAATTTCATTGATTTAAAAAACCAATATGAAACAATTGCAGAAAATGAACAACGCAATAAAAAACGGAAAATTGATGATAAGATTTGGGTCAAATATCATGAAGGTTTTTCCAACGCAGTTCGTAAAACAGTCAAATGGAAAAACTTATGGGATTTTTGAACTTAGATCATTTAATATATAATCAACTTCTCTTTGTCCACTATTCCATGCACCATGAACACATCCCGTTCCTTCTAAAATTGTATGTTCACCAGCAAATCTAATGTTACCAAAACCTTTCTCCATCATCATTACTATTTCTATTGGATCATCATAAGGGAAACATGCACTATATGAGCCTAATTGATATGGATCAGAGGACCATGTTGTTTTAATGATGTTTTTTGGGGTTGGAATTGAGTTAGTTTTAGAAATTAATTGGAATTTTGATTGGAAAAATTCCAAAATTGTGGTGGAATCAAGAGATTCTAAATGTTCTGTTAATGGAGATTGAGTGAATGCTACTAATGAATTAATTCCAAAAGTTTTAGAATAGTTCAAAAATAATGTTGGATAATCTTGAGTAATTGGAGTTTTCGATAAATCATGTTGTGGGATTTGTTCATCATTATCATTATTAACTATCGCTTCAGCGAATCCAATTGGTGGTTGTGCAAGTACTAACATTCTCTCAAATTCATTACACCAAAAAGTTTCATCAAATTCAAAAATTATTTTACCTAATGATCCATAATGAATTTTTGATAATGCAGTTTTAATTGTTTGAGGTAACTCTGGTTTAAATTTAATAAAACCTTTTTGTTTTGAATCAGATATTTGTAAAATTGACTGTGGGACTGTAACAATGACATAATTTGAAGTATAAACATCACCTGATTCAGTGATTGTTTGAATCAATTTACTACTACTGTTAGTGGTAATCTTTTCAATAGATACAACGGGGGTAGTTAATTTAATATTTTCTTTTGGAATTTGTTTGATATGTCTTTGCAGCAGAGTATCATAGTTCAATGCTAATGCGTCTCTTCCTGCATTGTCCATTGCTGAGTATTTGGAACTTAAAAGATTGATATTAATTCCATGCCATAATTCTAAACTTCTAATCATTTCAAAAGAATACTTTATTTGATCTGCAGTCAACAGATTTTTTCTTGATCTATAATACCTGATCAATGTCTCACTCAAAGGTTGATCATGATCCAACTGTTTATAACTTTCAATCTCAATAAATTTCTTAATTTCATTAACAATTGGATTTAATTTCAAATCATCTCCAATTAAACCATTTTCACCAAAGACCCCCAACGCACCATCATCAAAATACACATGTGTTCCATCATCACCTAAGTTCTGTTCTTCATCAAACAACGAATTATTTAAGGTTTCATGGAACCAAGAAGCACCTAAATCATAATTCGTATTTAAACCTGAAATTGTATGAAGACGACCTCCTAACCTTGCTTTAGCTTCTAATAAAATAAAAGAGACATTTCTTTTGTGAAGTTCAACAGCTGCTTTCAAACCAGAGATGCCTCCTCCAACGATAACAACGGTGGAATCAGTGGATGGCATTGAGTTGGAACTTGTGATATTGGAGGAAATTTTTGTATAAAATAAATAATAAGAATTTTCTATATAAAGGAAACAATTTGATGAGAAATTTGAGGCTTTAAAAAAGATCTGAAGCAAGTTTTATGTTATTCAGATGATATAGAGCATAGTAGAACTAAGATCTTCAAACTCATGTTTATTTCAAATTTTTAGAAATTGACCAATTATTGGATTCAACAGTTTTCCCACTTCACTATGAAAAGAGCAGGGTGGTGGAATAAAATGGTATAAATGGTACTAAAACAAGAGAAATAGTTGGTTTTGAGTCATGGAAACTTGTGGAATAGGATAAACAGATACGGGGATTGCGAATATCAAAACGATTTAGAGTTTGCTTCACTGGTTGTTGAGTTATATTACAGTGTACCAATTTTTTTAAAAAAAAAAAAATGTTGATGATATCTACAGCTCCATATAGAGTACATCACATAATAGAGTGATACATCACCTGTTTATATACATTTGTAAATACCCTCTAACCTCAAAACAAAAAAAGTTCAAATTATAAATATTCACATCTAGATCTCTTTCTGATTATATGATTTTACGCTAAAACGACACGGACAATCTACCTAGTGCAGATTATTATTTCCCTTGTTGAATTCTAGCAATATAAGTCTTAGAAATAACATTCCATGATCTCATATACTTTTCAATACATCTATCAACACATGGCTAAATAAAAATAAAAAAAGTTAGTTTTATTCAAAGAAATTTCCTATCAGGCTCAGATTTGGTGGAATTTTAACTAACTTCATCTCCATTACTATATGGAGCAGACAAACATTGTTCAAAACAATTATCGGTCATTTTGTTGACTAATTCAGTTGCATTTGCCACAGCTAATTCTTGACTGATTTGTGCTTTTAAATCATCTTTGACTTTTGAGTTTGTTGAAGAGGTGGTGGATGTTGTTGTAATTGGCGCAGAGGTAGAAGAAGAACCACCAAACAATGAGGATAAAGCCATATTTTTGGAGCTGTTTTGTCAGTTAAGTTGTGAAATTTGTTGAAATATTGGAAAATTTTGATATTTTTTTTTTATATATATATATTTTTTTTTTTTTTTTTTTATAATAATAACTTCAACACAACAGACTAGTAAAGGTCTCGACTTCGAAGTTGACATTTAAATAACTTTTGTAGTTTAAATAGTGCTACTAGTGCTGAACAAGTATACCAGTGGGAACTGTAAGAAAACTATTACGAGGACGATTGCAAATATAATTTCTGTTTTTAGTAAATTATACAAAAACTGGAATTTTTCAAGTGGTTTATTTATATTCACCAGTGAAACTTTTTCACTCAACAATCGAATGGCAACAAATTTTTAGGATTTACGATTTATAATATATGCTACAGTTTGAATTCTTAAACAAAAAAAGATGCAATTTAATTCATTGAAAGGGGCATAATAATATCTCTATACCAAAAGAATGAAACAATAAAAATAAAAAATAATAATACTAATAATTCATACAAAAAGTGTCATTGGAAATGGTGTTATAACTGATGCAATTCAATTAACAGGGATTATAAGAACAACAGAACACCAAAAGTGATACACGCAGTACCCATGATAGCTCTCAAGCTGCTCGTACCGACAAATAGTGGTGTGTTCAATGAAGGAACACCACCATTGGATTCTTTAGTATTGATGTTTGTAGATGTAGAATTAGAAGTGGTGGAAGAATTAGAATTATCATCTAAACCACCATTGGAATCAGATTCTTTAGTGGTTATAGTTTTGTTTGAATCAACTGTGGATGTTAAAGATGATGAGGTTGTTGAGTTATTAGTGGATGTAATAGAATTAGTCAAATTTGAACTAATTGTTGAAGAAGAAGAACTATCAAAAGAATCGGAATCTGAAGATCTAGTAACTAGATTTGAAGATGAATAGATGGTTGATCTCAAACGGGAAGTAATTGAAGATTTTAAAGACGAACCACCAGATCTGTAGACAGTTCCGACTCTCGATTTAGAACTTGCCAAACCATCATGAATAACTGAAGATAAACGGGAAGATAAAGAAGATGATATTGGAACAGTAGTAGTAGTAGTAGAAGAAGAATCCGTGGAAGATTCAGAAGAAGATTCAGAAGACGAAGAAGAAGGTTCCTCTTTTATGGAGTTATCAATGGAACCACCGCTCACTAAAATATTAAACTCTTCATTAGCTTTGTCAACTCTACCATTAACAACACCATCTTTAGCTTGAATAGAAGTCCAAGAACCTGATTGATCAGAATAACTGTATTCCGAACCACTAGAGTAATCAGAAACAACAACTCTTTTCACATACATCGAGTAAGGACCTTTAGTGTAATCAGTTGGACCTCCAGCCCATTCAATAGTACCTGGGGCATTACCTGGATCACCTCCTGCCCAAATACCCATCTTAACGTACATTGGACTTTGTGGATATCCATCAGAAGTATCATTTTTCAAAGTTCTAACAGCAACACCATCAATATACCAAACCAATTCATCCATTCTCCAATCAAGAGTATAATTATGGAATTCTCCCGTTGGAGAATTAACTTGATGGAAAGCACCTCTACTATAAGTAGTAGTATCACCTTTAGAGAAAAAATTTGATTGAACTTGAGTATTATCACTTCCAACCCATTCAATATCCACTTCATCTAAATCGTCACTTTGTAAATAGAATGAAGAAATGATACCTTGACCAGGACTTGCTTTCACTATAGCTTCCAGCTTCCCATACATGATATAAAAATTGGATTTTAAAGATGGGTTATCAAATCTTTTAGCTAAAGTCATTTCAACACCATCGTCACCATAATGGACTTGATCTGGGGAAGCTGCAATTGTGAACCAATCTGAAGCAGAGCTGAAATTCTCTGAACATGATGTACCTAAAGCTTTATTTGGAGCACAACCAGTGATTTTCAATGGGTTACAATCGGAATAAGTTTGAGCATTGATTGGAATGGCAAGGGAAACTAGAGCAGCAGCAGCAGCAGCAGACAATGATAGTTTGTCGAACATCTTGGTCTATATTAATGTGTACGATGAGTATTAAAGACTGAATATTAAGTTTATCACCAGTTTAAAAATAGATTAGTAACACTGAAGATGGGCACAAAACACAAATAAGCCAGTCTGTGTCGTTGAATTTATTTATGGCACTTTGATGAGTGTTTGAAGCTTTGAGCGTTTGAGGTAGAAGGCTGAGGGTGTCTATGTGTATTTATAGCTCTTGCTGGAGGGTGTAGCAGACGCCTTTGGAATCCTGTAGGCTGTAAACTCAAGTTTATAGATTTGGTGGCTGGCAACGCGTCAGCTGCAGAAGCATGCAGAGCGCGTCAAAACTAGCCGGAAACAACATGGAAATGCATTAATTTGCATTGCCGCTTTGGGTAAAGAAAGAAAAGAAAAAAAAAATCTTGATTTAGGCAGAGAAATTGACGAGTTAGGCGGAAACTTATCAGAATTCTGGTGAATTCACCAGATTTTAGGTGGAGCTATTTTAAGATCTCTGCCTAACTGAATTCCAATATTTATAAATTATGACACAAAAATGACAGAACTCAGAAGGTGTTTGTTTATGTCCATATTGAAAGAGATGGGGAAAAGAGCATTACAGCATAGATAACAATTTCCATCATCATTCATTAAGTCTTTGATGGTTAGTCAATCAAAGATTAAACTTAATTTGTCATTTCTGCAGAAAATCAACAAAGCATTGATCTCAACAACTGATAATGTCCATACTAGCAAACGACAGCAGTACTATTGATTTCAAATCAGCTTCAATAGCCACAGATGCAACTATTGGCTCTAGTGCAAACTCATTCCTCCACGTCACATCAAACAAAACCATCTTTGACTACGTCAATTTCTTAGACACATCACGTTTCGGTTCTGCTCAAAGAGCTCAAGATCTTTCTTTACAAACATTTATATCTTCAATCTTATTGTCCTTAACATTCTGCATTATTCAAATCATCATTTTCAGTTTACTTAGACCTAAGCTAACTAACATTTATCAACCAAACTCTTTCTACATCAATGATGAAAAGAAAATTCCTGCTCTAAGTAACAAGTTTTTTGGTTGGATCATACCAACTATAATCAATCCTTTGGATGATTACCTCCAGTTTGGTTTAGATGCTTATTTCTTCCTAAGGTATCTAAGTTTCCTATTAGTTTTGTTCCTTGGTTTAGGAATTGTCAACATCCCAGTTTTGTTACCAGTGAATTACACTTCTGGGTATGATTCATATTCAGAAACAGATTTCTTGACTTACACAAATGGTACAATTCCTAAACCTGTGAAAGGTATGGACAGATTATCAATGTCTAATATTGCTCCTAAATTTTCAGATCGTTTAACAATTCATTTGACTTTGGCTGTTGTTCTTGTTGCTTGGTTTCATGTCTTGGTGATTATTGAATTGAGAAACTTCGTTAAAATTAGAAACAATTATCTTTTACAACTACCAAAATTTAAAGATTTACAAAAATTCGATTATTCAAATACTGTTTTTATTGATAATTTACCTAAAGAATATTTCAAGAAAACCAAATTGATTGAATTATTTAGAAAATTTAATTCTGATGGTTCAAATAAAGTTTTAAACATATGGTTTGTTTATGATTATAGACTATTAATCAAAAATTTTCAACATAATGATAAACTTGTTAATAAAATCGAAAAATTAGAAACAAATCTAATAGTTTCCAAAATCATCAAGCAACCTAATAGACAATTTCAACAACAACATCCACCTTATTATAAAATCACATGGTTAAATAAATCAATCCACTATATTTCATCAATTGAGTTTTTGAAATTCAAATATTTTTATAAAATCTTCCCAGTAAACATTGGATTCATTGATAGAAGAGTTAAACTTCGGAATTATTTGGAAGATTTGATAAATTCAACAAATTCGTTGCAAGAAAAACGTGATTTATTGAAAATTAGAGAAAATGGTCCCCTTCATGGTGATTCTAAATTCAATAAAGTATTTGTTCAGTTTTCGAATGATTTCCAATGCCAAATTTTAGATCAAATACAACTATCCTCAAAATTAAATGAAATGAATAAAACTATGATTTATGTTAATCCAAAAGACATTGTTTGGAAAAACATGTATTCTGAATCAAATTTAATAATTCTTGGGAAAACTATTCTTGCAAATTTTCTTGCAATTGGAATGATTATATTTTGGGTTATTCCTGTGGCATTTTTGAGTTTAATTTCAAAATTACCTTATTTACCAGCTTTATTCCCATTCTTATCATTTTTAAATAAATTACCAGAATATATGACAGATGTCATTTCAAATTTCTTAAATGTTATATTTTTAATGATTTTATCAGAATTAGTACCAATACTGTTTAGAAAATTAGAACGTTTGAAAAATAGGAAAACTGGTGCTCAAATTGAATTAAACATTTCCAAATGGATGTTTGCATTTTTATTTATTCATCTTTTCATTGTTGTTACAATTTCATCAGGAATTTCCGTAATGTTAGATGTAGTTGCAACAAATCCAAGTTCAATTCCAAATTTAGTTGCTCATAATGTACCAAAATGTTCAAATTTTTTTTATTCTTATATTATAATTAGAGGATTTTCATATTCTGGTAACAATTTATTACAAAGTTATCATTCAATTAAAACTTCTTTCAATAAAATTTTTAATGATTTTACACCAAGATTAAAATTTCAAAGATTAATTAATCAAGTTGATTACAAATGGGGGTCAATATATCCAACTTTTGCATTATTAGGTTCAATTGGGTTAGTTTATGCTGTTATTTCTCCAATAATAATATTATTTTGTGTGATTTGTTTTACCACAGTATTATTTTCATTTAAATATTCAATTAAATATATCAACAAATTTGAAAATATTTCAGAAAATTTTGGTAAAATTTATCCAAATTCAATTTTCCAATTATATTCAGGTATTTATTTCATGGAAATTTGTTTGATTGGATTATTTGTTATATCTAAAAATGAAAATAATCAATTTAATTGTATTTATCATTCATTATTAACTTTAGCATTAATAATTTTGACAGCAATTGGCCAAGTTGAAATTCAAAGAAGATTCAGAGGTTTATTACAAAATAATATTCCTTTAACCATTGTCAAACCTGAATATGGTGTAGTGAATGAACACGAAGAAATGGAATTTGAAGAAGTTGTAATCGAAGAACAACAACAACAACAACAACAACAACAACAACAAGAGGAAGAAGATGATCAAGAACCAAAATTAATCTGTGATTTACCATATAATGATGCATTTTATCATGATTCATTCAAACATTCTCAAAGAATAATATGGTTGCCCAAAGATTCATTAGGAATATCCGATCTAAGAGTTGAATATTTAAATAAGATTGGAATTAAAGCCATGAATGATACTTGTAATTTATTACCAAATGGAGACTTAGAGCTTTTGAACAGTCCACCAGATTACCTTGAGTAAACAACTTATTTATTTGTTGACTTCAAATCATCAATATCATTATCTAAATCATTATTTGTATTTGGTTCTCTAACATTTTTTCTTCTTGGCCACAGACTAGGCATTCTAACAATTTGATAGCGAGGTTCAACACAACGTTCAATAAACCATCTTTTCAGTTGATTTTCAATTATATTCCCAATTTTAGGGATATTTTCCAATTTAGATCTTGCACCAATTAAAGATTTGATATTAAAATTTAATCTAAAATCTGGAGAAAATGAAAACATTAATGCAGTACCAGTACCTTGATCATCATTTAGAATTTCATTGTTACCTCCACCAACCGAAATCAATGATACAGTTAAACATGCACTAAATCTAACAATTGAAACACTTAGTTGAATAGGTAAACTTGCAAATAAATGTTTTGAAGAATTAAATAATAAATTAGTTTCAATTCCCAAAGTTAATGTATCTGATAGATCAACATCAATTTTTGCTTGTAAATTATTATTTAAATTGTTTTTCATTATACGACAATTTGAAAAAATTGGGAAATCATCACCAATATCTAATTCAGTGATTTTAATTTTATCTAAATAATCAGGTAATTCAGCATTAGTTAAAAAATCATTTAATGAATTAACAATATTATCTGAATTTAAAGCTTCTTGTCTGAATTGATTAATTGTTTGAGCAACAAGAACATTAAACCAATCTAAAGTTTCTGGAGAATGAGTTTCAACGTTATAATAAGTTTTCTCTAAAATGGAATTAATTGAAACATTAAAATTATCTATTGAATCATTTTTACCTGATTTTGCTAAACGTTCTTTCCCATCTTTTAAATTTTTCAAATTATTTGTTGATATTGAATTTTTCAATTTTTTAATATTTTCATTTGATATTGAAGTTTTTGAATCATTGAAAATAAAAAATTTGATAAATGCAATTAAAAGTAAAATAACACTTAATTGACCAAGAAGTAAACCTTGAGTAAAAGACCAACCTTCATTGTTGTTATGTACCGATAGTTGTAATTGTTTTTGAAGATGATAAGGTAATGCTTTGTTTATATATTCATCAAGTGTGATAAGAGTTGATTGTGCGTCTTGTTGTATGACGACTGTTGTTTGGGTTGGTGTTGCGTTGGGAACGTTGATGACAACACTAGAAGTCATTTCTTTATTTTATTTTATTTTATTTTATTTTATTTCCCTAGCTGACAATTGGTTGAAAACTTGAGAGATTGTTTTTGGTGTTTCTATAATTTTTAGGTTTTTTTTTCTTGAAATTTGAAAAAAAAAACAAAAAAAAAAAAAAAAAGAAAGAAAGAGTTTGAGAAATTTTAACAAGTTGAGAACATGAAACTTATTAGATTAGTTACCTAACACGCTACAGCTCTTAAGCTGTAAATATTGGACTGATATTTTTAAATTTTAAGTTTTATTATTTTTTTTTTTTTATTTTTTTTTTTTTCCAATATATCATGTATTAATACTATTATATAAAATACCTTTTTAACAGGTTATAAATTCCAATAGCATCCGAAGCTCTTCTAAATTTCATCCAACTGTTTCTGTAACTGATGATCCATCTACCGAAGTATTGACGACGGGCTAATTTTACCAAAAAACCAGTAATTTTACCCCCTCAAACTCTGTTGATTCCCATAAACTTAAAAACTTTAAGATGAAGCGGTGGCTCAATGGTAGAGCTTTCGACTCCAGTTGGAATTTCCGAATAGTGCAATCGAAGGGTTGCAGGTTCAATTCCTGTCCGTTTCATTCTTTTTGATTTTTTTTTAATTTTCACGATTTTTTTTGGCAGTTTCAATTATGTAAGGTATTAGTAATTGTTGTTACTAAGAAATTATATAATTTCTTATAAAATTTCTTACATAATTTTGCAACTGCCAAAAAAAATTTTAAAAAAATTTCAACCAATCAACAATTTGACAAACAAATCGACAAAATTGAAGAGGATTTCAAAGCTTTTTTCTATTTGGAAAAAATTAAATAAATCTTTAATAAAATTATCACATTAACAACAACATCAACAGATTAAGAAATGTCCTTTTACTCATCCATATACAACACTTTAATCAAAAGAAACTCCGTCTTTGTTGCCACCATCTTCACTGGTGCTTTTGCTTTCCAAGGTTTCTTTGATGCCGGTATCACTGCTTGGTACGAAAACCACAACAAAGGTAAATTGTGGAAAGATATCAAAGGTAAATACACCGGTGATGATGCTGAAGAAGATGACGAATAAGCATGTTTTTCATTCTTATGACAACTTGCATGTTCAATTAATGATTTTAAAAAAACCTAACGTTTCTTAATTTATTTCCCAACTTATACAAAAAAAAAAAAAAAGCAAAACAACAACAAATGCAAAACATATACAAAATTCAATAAACTACACTACTTATCATGCTAACTGTGATTGCTAACACAAATACTACTCACAATTTTGCATTAAACTACATTCTGAAATCATGTTTATATAACAAAAAAAAAAAAAAAAATCAAAAAATAAGGAATAAATGATTTTTATTATAATATAATAGTCAATAACACTAGTAGACATAACAGGAAAGATCAATCTTCAAATCCTGCCCATGGATTAGGATCTTCTTCTTCCATATTCATATACTCATACTCCTCCTCATCATATCGCTCAACTTGATGTTCTTGATGTTCTTCATATTCATCACCTTCAACATAATAAAGATAATCATCATCTTCTTCTTCTTCATCATTTCCAGGGAGATGTAAAGCTTCAA
This sequence comes from Starmera pachycereana, assembly GCA_030570535.1. NCBI lineage: Eukaryota > Fungi > Ascomycota > Saccharomycetes > Phaffomycetales > Phaffomycetaceae > Starmera > Starmera pachycereana. The sequence goes on from JAJLVW010000015.1 coordinate 71,537, forward strand.
TTTCTATGCCACTGCTTTCAATGTCTAAGTCACTACTTTGATTTTCTTCATCTCTATTATCATTATCTTCATCCATATTATCATCAGAGGCTTCCAAAAATTCTTCAGCTAAATTCACCCTAATCGGTTCACCATTCAAACCTCTAACAACAACCCTTTGTGCTCGTCCCATAACTGGTTCAAACAGAACATCTCCTGCTTCAATTGCATCATCAACTTCATTCCCATTAAAATCATCATCATCATCATCATCATCATCATCATCATTATCATTATCATTATCATCACCATCAATCTCTTGATCTTGATCATTACCAAATCCAAACATCCCTAAAAATGGACGTCCCATATTAAATGCAATCCCACTATGCCCATTTCTTAAAATGAAACTCGCTAATGATCCATTCAAATACATCTCATTTAAGTTCTTATATCTATCCAAATTTAAAAATGCTTTGTTACTAAATCTTGGATCTGATTGTCCATGTAAATCAACATATGGTGCTTTAATTTGTAAATGTTTCAATGTTTCTCCTGAATTATAAATTAAATCAATCTTATCTGTGTTGGGGAAAAATTGTATTAACATTGATGAACTTAAACAATCTTTAGCATGTTCTTGATATTCTGAATTATTTAGTATAAATCTATTGAATCTTTTCTTTTTGAAAACTTTGGCCCCACAAATTAAACAAATTGAAAAATCAATTCTGTTGGCTTGATTTTTAATATTTCCAAGTGTTCTAAATGGTGTTAAGTAATTAACTTTCTCATTATTAGCATCAATAGCTTCATTGTTAGAGTTCATGGTAAAATAAGACAAGATTTTTGGTAAATCCACTAATTTAATAACTCCAGGATATGGGATGAAAATATTTTCACAATATTTACCAATTAAACTTTCAGTATTTAAGCATTTTTCAATCAAATTATCAAAACTATCAATATTGATTGATTGCAGTAAGATATTCAATAAACTTTCTTCATTAGAACAACCATCAATTTCAAAATTTTTGAATTCTTTATCAATAATTTTGAAAAATATAACCAATTTACGAACTTCAATTAATAAGATTTTACTTATTAATTTCTTTAAATTTATAATTTTTTTGAAATTTATCTTTGTTTGATAATTCTCGGACATTGATTTGGTTTCCAAATGTAATGAAATTATATCAATTAATTTGAAAAATTTTTCATCATCTTTTGTAAGATTCCCATCTAATGAATTAACATATTCATTAAATTCTGAATTTTTATTATAATTATTGATCAAAGTTGATAAACATTGAATGATAAATTTATGCAAAGACTCTTCAATTATTTTTTTCAAATCATCACCACCTGTTAACTTCTCATATAAAACTGAGCTTAAAAATTCAGTTGTATGAAAAAAATCTAATTCATCTCTATAAACAATTTTTTTAAAATTAAATGATTTGTAAATCGTTTTCAATTTTTTGAAAACTTGTTCTGGTATAAGCTCTAAATAATTATAAATTCCTTCAAACCCATGAATTCTTGTAGAAATTTCAACTTGTGAAATTGTTGTACAAAAGTCTCTTAAAGTCCGGTAAAGATCTGATATATTACTTGCAGGATTTCTGAAATATGTTTTGAAACCAAACCCTTTGTTTAATGCTGTTAGTTTCTTCAATCCATCTTCAATGACTTGTTCATTAGTTATCATTTTGGAAAATAATGGGAAAAAACAATTGAAATCAGTTTTACATAATGAACAACTTGTTATTTCAGTTATTCTGTTATTTTTATAATAGTCATCAGCACATTTAATATGAACTGCATGATTACAGCTTGTAAAAATTCCATAGCTTTTAATGTCAAAAGTTGCAGTGGGAAATCCTTGACCCAGATATTTAGAGTCTTCTTTAATTTGATCCTCTCTCCAATCACCAAATGCTCTTTCAAAATGTGGTTTGAAAGATCTGAAATCTATTTCTCGGAAAATATGAGGAGTTTGATGGTGCATTGGAACACAAAGTTGATTATCTTCAGATGCTTTTAATTGACAAATGACACAAGTTTCCTCCTCTTGCAAATTTGAAGTTACAGACCCTTCAATCTCCATTGAGTCAGAAGTATCCATGCTAGTATTGTTTTCAGCATTTTCATTCTTATTAATAAATATCTTCTGTTTCTTAGACATTGCAGCCATGATTTTTTTCTGACGTTCTTTAGCAAGTAGTCTTTTCTTTTCTTTCACATCTTCAAACTCACTTTTCAATTTATTTCTAAAATTTTGAACTTCATCTTTAGAAAATGAACTATTTAAATCTTCAAAGACTTCTGTTTCAAAATATCTAATAAACCAATTTAAAATCAATTCTGCTTTTTTCATGGAATAATTTGAATAATGATTTGAATTGATTATTGGGAATAATTCAAACCATATTGAAACATCTACATATGGTTTCATCAATGATTTGACATCATATCCAGTCTGTTCAGTATCAATGATAATAGCATGAAATAAATGTAATAACTGAGGAACAAAAGCTTCATTTTCATGTTCAAAGGCTAATTGCAATAACTTTTTAATAAGTTTAGCAAAATCAAAAGTCCTTATAAAGTGACCCAGTTCTTTGAAATTTGGAATTGGCGTTAATTGAGGAGTTGTTACATCAATTTCAGTTAAAGTGCTGTTATTAGCTTTCAAATGTTTCCCAATTGATGAAACGTTATCCATAAAATCTCGCAATTGAGCATGCAAGCAAAGTGGATCAATTTTTTTATAATACTTAGATTTTAATTTATAGTAACCATCATCAGTTAAACCTCTTGGTGGAACAAAGTCAGCAATTGTAGTCAACATTTCTTCAAAAATATCATTGATTTGATGTTCTGCTTTAGCTAAATCATCAAAATAACTAACAATCTTGGAATACTCCAAAGGTTCATGAAATAAATAATAAATCAACATTTCTTTATATTTAGTTTTAATTGCTTCAGTTTCTGATACAAATCCAAGTAAATTATTTCTATCAGTAAGCAAAACATATAAAAATGAAATCAATTCACCAATTATGAAAAATTTTCTCTCCTTGTAAACTGTTTCAGAATCATTACCCAAATACCAATCCAAAATCTCAAAACGGTCTAGAATGTTAAGTAAAGCTTCTGTTGGGTTTGATCCAATAACTGCAATTTGATACATTTGAATATCAGAATAACGGAATGAACCAGTTTTACTTGGATAGCTTGAATAAATGACAGCTTGTTGAGCAACATTTGCACCATTTCTAACCCAAAATCCAGAATTAATTTGAATTGATAATACTAAACTTCTTAATGAAACATCAGCAATAAGTATAAGTGCATTTGAATCATTTTCCAAAAGTTCTAATAATTGATAAGATGATTTAATATGGTTCTCACATAATTTTGCTAATAATGAGTTCAATGGATTCATAAATTGAGTTTGTTCTTCAGAAACTTTAAACTTAATAATTCTAAGCATTTTAATCAATTGAGGATGGAAACTAACTTTTCTACTTCTCATCAAACGGATCAATGGTTTAATTGCATACTTTTGAACCGCAGTTGAATCTTTAAAACTTAAAGATCCAACAGCCTCAATGATTGTATTGATATGAATGGTATTGTTGAAAAAATCAACATATTCGTTTGATTCATTTTCAACATGATCACCGGTTTTTCTCAGAATTCTCCAGTTACCATCAAACACTCTAATCAAAGTGAATAATCTTAGGAAAATCTGTTTAATCGATTGATCATTATGGAGATAAGTTGCTTTACTCAAAATATGTTGAATATCTTGAATGCAAATTCTAAAACCTTGACGTTTACTTCTTGTAATATCGTTGAATCTATTAAGTGCCTTTGGATCAAATGATACTTCTCCGTATGAAGTGATTGTCAAATCGTAAACCAATTTAATGGCTGAGTCCAAAAGTCTTAAAATTAAGTCACTGTTAATACAACGAGTTGCATTTTTGGGACAAGTGAAGAACTGAGTAGAGGTTTCAAATAACACATTGAGATGGGATTCTCTATCTAATAAGTACAAATTCCTCAAAAGATTTGGGTAATGTAATTCAACTTGTTCACTTGCAATAGTTTTATAATTAGCATCTGAAACTAATGGAGATATTATGACTTTATGGAGTTGTAGTCTTAATGGTTTAAAAAATCTAATATCCAAATATAACAAATGATTAAATCTCATTGAAACTGAGTCTTTCAATTCCAAAGTTGTAAGTTTTTCAAAATTTTGGCGAAAAGTTTCTGTATTATCTGTAAAATCCATGAGTTTGTTAAAATTATAAGTTACTTGTTGAGGGATCAAACAATCATCAGTTAGCAAACCGTTACTTTGATGGACATCAGGGAAATAAGAAGTCCAAAAAGAGGTCTCGTAAACTTCACTTGGTTTAAATTCACAGCAAAGCACTTCTGCAAAGGATTGTCTGACAATTGATTGAAGTTCTAAATTTGCAACAGTTTGAACTTTTTCAAAGAAATTTAAGATTGATTTAATCATTTCTTGTCTTATAAAGTCTTTTGTTGAAATAATTGTCCCTGTTAAGCCTGATTTATTGACAGCCAAATATGATTTTAAAAATCCTGGGGAGAGAAAATCTAGTTTTCTCAAAATAGCACGACCATCATCATTCACTTTATTTGCTAATTTGGAAGCATGTTCATCTGAGCAATGTATCGAGGTTTTTATGGCGTGGATTGCTGAACTATAATCATGAAATTCATCATTCCAAACCACCAAAAGATATTCAATTGGTGTATCAGGATAGTTGTAATCAACGACGTTACGACCAAATGAATCAGTGTTCATCTCATTTCTCAGACATTCTCTAACTTTGGTATAGTTTCCATCAGAAACTGAATGCTTCAATTCATCCCTGACTTGTTTCAAAGTTTGTTCTTGATGTGACATCACCTGTATAATGAAATCCAACAACACTTTGAAAACTTCCAAAATAACAAGTTTCAAACGATCATCGAATTTTAAACCATTTTTATAGACGAATTGTTTTTTTTGCTGATCATCGCTCAGTGCTTTACAATGAAGCGGTCTAACCCAGGCTTCATTATCTCCACAATCACAAATACCACTTGAGTCGTTTCCAATTGTGACAGAAACCTGATGGGTTTTATGATCTTCATGGTTAAAACAGTGGATACATAGGACACATGTTTCGTCAAAAGAGCAGTCCACACAGCGATATATAGGTTCACCGTCTTTGAAAGATCTCCCGCATGATCTTCCCGCATGGGAGTAAGACTCTTTGGACTGTTTGTAAAATTCGTGCTTTGATGAAACTATCTTCAATCTCTTCAACTGATCAACACTTTCCCAACTTTTGGGAAACACAGTTGGGTTGACTTCTGGAAATAATAGTTCAAAGTACTTTCCTTCGTCAGACATGGCAAAATAGATTGCGGAAAGGATAAAATTGCTTCCCACAGAACCAATTCTGGT
>JAJLVW010000015.1:77115-127394 GCA_030570535.1 Starmera pachycereana
TTTTTTTTTTTTTTTTTTTGTATTGTTTTCGTCGAGAGACAAGTTGATGAACAAGATCAAAAAGAACAGAAAGTTGGTTTGATTTGCAGTATGTTCTTATGATTGAGAAGGGAACGAGCAGTTAAGAGTGCTGCCATTTTGTTGCATCACATTCAATCACGATTCACCACTGCAATGACACAAAGGAGAGCTTGCAACTAGCGTGGCCTTACCACAAGGTTTATCAACACAAAATAAATTTTGGTGGCAAACAGCTGTAACTGAAGTTCAACTGTAAACAAAGCGACGTTTGTATCAAAACACCCAGAAGAAAAGACGCTTAAGCCGTGGTGACATTCTTGAGACACACATATGGAGTTGGCGCTCAATCTTAAGGAGCAACAGGAACTTTTGCGCAAATTTCTTGTGGAATTGCCCAAGAGACACAACTTTGACTTTTGCGATGCTGCCAAACTAGACCTACGACGTGCACTCTTCTTTGCTGCTTCTTTCAACGGGGTCCACCAGCGTGCTTTTTTTCCACATGTTGATGCAGAGTTGCTACCCACTGTTTGGTCGCAGATTGTTTTCCCACAGAGAGCACCAATTGATAGCAAGAACTGTTTTTATTTTGAAAAAGCCAAAAGTATCAACTACCATCATCCAAACAGAAGTTGTGGCCAGAAAATCATGAGAGGTGAACCTGTGCATAGATGTATTACTTGTGCACTAGACGATGCAGCCGGTTTGTGTTCTAGGTGTTTCAGAGAAGAAGATCATATTGGTCATGATGTGATTGCAACAGCTTGTTTAAGAGACACCGGTGGTATTTGCGACTGTGGTCATAATGAGCTGTGGAAAGATATGCCAAAATGTGCTTATAGTGGGATCACTGAGATTGATGCGAGTGAAATCCCCCAGGATTTCAAGGACTCTTTGTTACAAACTTTTGGTATTCTGCTGGACTATATAGTTGATATTATGTCTATCCAGTCCGCTGCTAATTTCATGAAACAAAAGAATAAACCAACCAAAGTCATTGAAAATATGTTGTCCAATTTGAATGCAGATAAATATCATGGTGAAGATTTAATGTCTGATGTGGAGTATTTGGTTCTCTACAATGACAATAATAAGCATTTTCGCAGTGCTGTTCACAGAATTTGTTTAACCACAGGTAAAACAGAAGAATTTGCTATGATGGTAGCAGAAGAAGTTCATAGAAATGGTAGAGCTAAAGTAATGGGATCAACTAATCTGGAAGAGTTACTGCAGGCTCAAAAAGTTTTAGAAGCTACTGGTTTAACAAGTTGTATTAGATCAGCAAGAGATCTTTTCAGAGAAGAAACAGCTGCTGAAATTTTCAAGTGGTTCAATGAAATATCAACAGGACCTGTATATGGTAATTACAACATTGTTAGAGATACTTTAACCAGAGCTTTTTGTTGTCGCTGGAACTGTGGTGTTACTCCTGGAGTTAATCAAGATGGAAATCCAGGTTGTTTACATCTTGGTCAAATTCCAAATTTAAAACCACCTTCAAACTTTTCTAATTCTCCAGCTTTCCCTAAAAATCCTAACTGGCAAACTTTTCCAAAACACTGGAATATTCCTTATGAAATTGCAAAAGAATGTGAATACAACACTGATTTTTCAATATACTCAGAGAACGAATATTCTTTTACCGGATCAAGACTTCAAAATTTGTTATATTTTGATGTTAGGTTTTGGAAAAGTATGAGGCTTGAGGTACATAATTTATTCAGTTCAGTTTTAACTACAAACCAAAGATACAGAAAACTGGTTTGTGCTCAATATATTGATCTTTATCCAATTTTGTTGGAATTGTTTTTCCTTTATGATTCAGAGCCAGAAACTAGTTGTATGACAAGTCTGACATGTCAAGTTTTAACACCACCTTCAAATGCCACATTGATTGGCGAGCATGGTGATCTAACAAGATTACTTGCCGCTTCTTACAGTTATTTAACCACACTGAAGATTTTAAGACCTTGTGATATAAATCCTTCAGAATGTCGACCTCTCTCTATTACTGCATTAAAAAATAGAAAAATGGGTCAAGTGTTTTTCGATATTTGTTGTATACTGTCTAAAACTAAAAATTTTGACCTGACATTAACTGAAAATTTTATGAATCAAGTCACTGATATATTAGAGTTGTTTCAAGGTAAACCAACCATGAAAAGAGAAGCACTTGAACATGTTCAATATGAGAATAATAACTATGGGCTGTATTTCAACATTTATTCAGTCATTGCAACTTTATCAGAAATGGGAGCCAGAGCATTCTATCATTGTAATGATGAGCAATTGGCAATATCGCTATTATCTGTTCCATTGAAAAGATTAGATGCTTTAAATTTCTCAACTAATTATGACGAAAATCATATGCATTACCAAAACGATTTTTTCCCATTGGATTCAGAAATTTTAGAGACCCCCGAAGGTTTACAAGAAACTATTATTTTCAAAGTGCATATTGGGACTGTTAGTTTGATACATCCTATCAATGCTTATATTACCTGGATAATTCAATATGCAAATTGTAAAACTGATATTTTTGCAATTTTTGATCCAATCATGAAAAGAAGGCTTGAAATATATCTTCTTGAATATCCTTTAAGAGGTATGGTTTTGTCAGCACAAATTAAAATTGGATTATGGGTTAGAAATGGTTCAAGTGTTAAGTCCCAAATGGATGCTTATAGAAAAAGTGGTATTAGAGAAACTGGTTTCAAAAGAGATTTATTTGCGTTGCAGTACATGGCTAGTAATTCAGACTCAAAATTTTTCTTATGTTCCGTTTTTAGTCGTTGGTCTTTACTTCCTTGGTTAAAAGAAGATTTCACAAATCATGATGATTATGCTAGTGATAAATTACTATTAATGGTGGAAGAATGTTTGTTTTTTTTCATCACATTGTTTACTGAAACCAGCTATGTTCTATATAGCTCTGATAAAATTGTTGCTCATAGAATTTCTCAAGCTATAATACAAACATTATGTTTTGGATCAGGAAGTTTTTCCAAATTAAGTGCATCAATTCCAGACTTCCTATGCAATGAGAAAATATTTGATTTAATCTTAAACAAAGTTGCTGATTTTGTTCCATTGAAAGGTTTGTCAACGGGTACTGGGGTTTACAAATTGAAAGATGAGTATTTTAAGCAAGTTGATCCTTATTACTTACAATATAATGCAACTAGACGGTATGAAGCTCAAAATTTGGTTAAAAATTTAATGGTGAAAGAAACTGGAGGTGACAAATTAAGTGGTTACATTAAACCACTATTGCACAATTTAAGTGACACTCCTTTGAAAAATCTTTTCAAAATCACAACTTCCAAGATTTTCATGCAATTTATTACAAGTACCTTGAAATTCATTGATTCAGATAAATTAGAATCTACAGATACTATATTGGATTACACTTTACACTTGATTCATATTGCTCTAGAAAATTATGAACTCCCATATGTTCTGAAATTCAGCGAGAACTTATTTTCTGAAACCAGTTCATCAAATGATCACAATGAACCATTTTACTACGAAAGTGCCGGTGCAATTATGTGGAAGTTTCTTAGTGATTCTACTTATGAAGCTCATCACTCGAAAATCAAAGCTATTTTCAAATGTTTAAAGGATAGGAACTGTCAAGTTGAAACAATTTTACAAGAACAAGTTATGAATTTTGATCCAAGTTTAGCATTTGGCTCTACTTCAGCAGGTGGTGATACTTCACGCAGAGAAGAATCTGAGTTCGATCGTAAGAAAAGATTGGCGAAAGAAAGAGCTGAAAAGATTATGGCCAAATTTAAAAAGAAGCAAACACGATTTGTTGCTGATTATGAAACACATTCTTCACCTTCACCATTGCCAAAAACCACAGAACCAAAAGTTGAAATTAAAGATGATGATGATCAAATGGATAACACAACCGACACTTGTTCACAGATGAGTTCAAGTGCACAACTTGATGATAACACGAAGTCTGGATACCACTATCCTGATGAAGAGTGCATTCTATGTAAGATGCCAAATAATCACAATGATTGTTTTGGAATAATTGCATATGTTGCACCAAATCACTGTTCAAGAAAAATTCCATTCAATGATAATTATTGGACAGCTAAATCATTTTCTGATGATAATAAAATGGATCATACAAGTAAAATTGATATGAATGGAAACATTAATAAAACATTTGAAGAAGTTGAGAAAGATTTTGTCATTGGACCAGTTTTTCCTCATCGTTCTGCTGATAGTATTGAATTCAAACATGTTTTATCAGGTTGTGGTCATGGTATGCACTATTCATGTTATCAAGCATTAGTTCAATCATCAATTCCAAGATATTTGCAAATTACGAAAACAGTGGTTGAAGATTTTGGTAATAAAGAATTCTTGTGCCCACTTTGTAAGTCTGTTGGTACTGTTTTAATTCCTGTTGTTAAAAATAGGAATGATTCAAAGTTTGAAGATTTCACCAAACCATCAACTAAATCACTACTTGAAGTTTTTGCAGGCTTGGAAACTGGGAATATAATCACTGAAGATAGAGTTTATGATTCTGTTGATAATTATATTGAAGAATTATTACCACAGTTGAAACCTCTGTTCAAAACACTGTTGGAAGAACCGTTCAATGATTACACTGTGGAAATTGGAGATATTGCAGCAAGAACAGCAAGCAAGTTGGTTCCTGAAAGAATCCTAGCTGCAATTGATGAACCACCTGTTGGTAATTGTTTGGATAAATTACTAGCAAATACCATATCTGGGCTTGAAATTGCATTTAGAGGTGTTAAAACTTTTAATGGTTTAGTTTCCAGTAATATCACACCTCAATTAATGTCTAACTTAAAGACATTTGTTGAATTTAGGAAACTATTATTACTTTCAGTAACTAAAGGTCAGGAGTTGGGTTCAACAAGTAACCAATATCAAATTAAAACTGGACAAGAATTATTACTGAGACTGAAACTTTTATCTTGTGATCAAGTTTTTGACATTATCGAAGATGCAGATTTTTTTGAGTACTATATTTCATGTCTTCCACTCCAGGAAGTCTCAAATTATAGTATTTATAGAATATGTTATTTTTATAATTTTTTACAAACATTTTGCACATTGTTATGTCAATTAAATGATGGATTATTTGATGGAGGAGTCATTTCATTGTTTGATATTCCAATCATTAAAACTGAACCTGAAGTTACAAATTGTATGTCACAAATAATTGAACAATTGAGAAATACCCACCCAGTTTTTGATAATTTAACTGATAGGATTGTTGAGGATGAAAGATTTGTGCCAATTTTCATTACCATGATGATTCGTGCAACTTTGCCATTTCTGAGAAAATTGCTCATTTATGGAGTTTGCGCAGCAGGAGATACTTCCAAAATAGATAGTATTAAGAACGGGAATGAAATTGATGAAATAGAAAGTTCAAGAACGGCAAAACTTTTGAATTTACCAACTGTGATGGAAATGATAAAATTAATGTACACATTTGGATCTAGTGAAAATGTTATCTTACAAAGGTTCATTAACTATACAACGGTTACGGATAATAAGATCCATTTTGCATCATTGGATTATTGTGGAATTATAAGCTTGATAAGACTACCAAAGAGATTAGACAATCTGTTTACCAAAATTCTGTACCCGCAAGTCAATTATAAATCGTTATCCACTTTTGATCCAGCATTATGTCTATTCTGTGGACAATTCAAAAATTTACAAAAACAATCACAATCCAAAGGTAAAGGAGAATGTACACAACATTATTTAGGAGAATGTTTAAGTGATTATGGGATGTTTTTATTACCAAAACATGGATCAATTTTATTGTTACATAAAGATTTGGGATCATTTTTTCCTGCACCATATCTGACACCACATGGAGAATTCAAAACAGATAGTAAGCAGTCACAATTATTAACACTTGACAAACCCCTGTATGAGAAATTCATTAGACAAAGGTGGTTAGTGAGTGATATTCCAACTTTAATTTCAAGAAAAATTGATCAATTTGGTCCAGATATTGGAGGATGGGATACTTTATGAAACTTTTTACGATATTAATGAACGTCAAAAACCTGTATTTTTAACTTACGTAGAGTTGAAATGAGTTTTTAGAAGGGGGGGGGAGTCGTATAAGTTATTAATCCAATTATTTAGCTTCTTCCAAAGAAGTTTCTTTTAATTGTTCACTAGCACCATCAACATCAGCATGAGCAGCTGGAGCAGCAGCAGCAGCAGTACCACCACCTGGGTAACGAGAACCTTTATCCTTCTTAACTTTCTTCTTTTTAACTTCAACAACTGGAGGTGGGTAACCTTTTTTTTCTGCTTCTTGAAATTCTAAATCATTAGCATAAGCTTCACGAATTGGAGCCAAAAGAACGTTAATTGCATCAGCAACACCTGTTTTCAAATCTGGTGGAGCCAATTTTTCTTCTTTGAAATCTTTAATTATATCTTCTAATGAAGTATAAGTAATTGGACCACCAAATTTTTCTGGACGATCAATTGGGAAAGTAAATTTATCAGCTCCGTCTTTTAATTCAGAAATTGGGATCAAAACGTATTGAATAAAAGATAATAAACCATTATCTTCAACAACACCTGGAGCACAAAAAGCAGTGTTGATTTTCTTTTTAACTTGTTTCGGTTCTTCTAAAACATCAATTTTAGAGTTTGGATCAGAAGCAGACATCTTACCTCCTTGAGTCAAACCTGGGACCATTGGGTTCATTAAATGAGCTCTTTTTTTGTAACCAATTGATTCCAAATTTTCTTCAGCTAAAACAAAAATTTTACGTTGATCAACACCACCAAATTGAACATCAACACCTAAATGTTCTTCATCTAATGCTTGCATCAATGGGTAAATCAAACCACTTAATAATGGGTTCGCAACTTGTTTAACGACATCTGCACCAGCACGTTTAGCATCATTTTGGGAAACAATGTTTGATAAACGGAAGATATCCAAAGTATATTTTTCAGTTAATTGATAAGAAGAACCAACAATAAATTTCAATTTTTCGACCGGAACATTGATTGATTTTAAGATAGCTTTAACAACTTTTTCGTAATAGATGGCTCTATATTTAACAGTTTCTAAAGAAGCCTTCATGTTATCCAAAAAAGCATGTAAATCAGCTAATAAGACAATAACTTCACAACCAGCTTTCAAAAAATGTGCTAATTTTGTCATTGGAACAAAATAACCACAGTGAGGTCTACCAGTTGGAGCAGTACCCCAGTAGATTTTCAAAGGACGTTGTTCTTTTTCTAAGACATCTTTGATGATTTGAGCGTTAAGAACTTCTTGTAAATTCTTGGTGATAAGGTCATATTGCTCCTTTGGGTCAGTAATAACATCAGACATGATTGCCGAAGAGTGTTCTGCTAGTGAATATGAAGAACAACGAGCAGTTGGAAGTGTTGAAATAGTGAGAAGTTGATTAATTTCTCACATACTGAAAAAACTTGAAAAGTTTCGTTGACTGATTATTGTGAGTCGAATGTTTGTGAGCAAATTTAGGCGGGAGCCCTGCGTAATTTGTAGAATGGCTATGCGTAATTATGAGCATAATTAGTATATTTTAAAATTAATGGAATATCGGGGGGTTATAAGGAAAGTAGTGGTGTAGTAGACCTTTATTAATACTTCAGTGGCTATTTGATTGTTGTTTATGTTAAAAAAAAACAAAAAAAAATGATTCAAAAGAGTATTCTTTAGTTGTATTAAAATTCAGTCAATCATGAATGAGTTTGACTGAATATTTAATTAAATCTAGCATTTAGCATGTTTGAAAACTGGGAAAAAGGGGGGCAAAGGGGGACATAATTAAACTTCTCTTCATTCAAAAGTGATTCATTGGCTCTTTGAACAACATTTCTTCCAATTGACTTCAAAATTTTCCAAAATTCAACCAAAATTAAAGCAACAGTTTCAAAATATTAAAAACAAAAATAATTGAAATAAATATTTTAAATACTTTGCAAATTTCAGCAAACTTTGAGACAACATGTCCAATCCACTCCGTGCAGCGCAGCGCAACATGTTTGTCAAGCGTGAGATCAAACGTGAAGGTGTAACAAGCGCGATCCCAGGACGTTCTTTAACAGGTCAACAACAGCTAGCTGACAATCCAAATGATTACGAATTTTACTCACTTCGATTACCAACTCAAGCAGAATTAGAAGGTGTTAGAACACATGTTTTGAAGCTACATAGTAAACAAGTTGTGGATCCAACCACCCAGTTTACAAAACCTATTAGATTGCATCGTAAAGAAACCAAGAATTTACAGTATCAGTTAACAAGAGCTGAAATTGAACAGCGTCAAAAGGAGATTCAAGAGAGAAAATATCAAGAGGAACAAGAACAGTTAAAAAGAGAAGCGTCAATGGAAGGTCATAATGAAGAATTTAATAGGCCTTTAACAGAAGAAGAATTGAAAAAAATTGCTCCTGAGACGAAAAGTGAAGAACAAAAAAGATTAGAAAGACAACAGAAACTATTGCAAAATATTGCACCAGATGGAGGAGCAAGAAAAAGTAAGAATATATTCAAGAAAAAAACTAGACAATTGAAAGCCATTGATGAGGATACCAAAAAATTAAGATATGAAGAATATTATCCATGGGTTTTAGAAGATTATGATGGTAAAAACACTTGGGTTGGAAATTTTGAAGCAGCTCAATCAGAAGCATTTGTATTATTAGAATTAGATGAAGACAAGAAAGAATTCAAATTGATTCCAGCTGAAAAAGTTTATAAATTTACACCTAGAAATAAATATTCAACATTAACTTTAGAAGAAGCAGAAGCAAGAATGGAAAACAAGACATCTTTACCACGTTGGTTGATGAAGCATCTAGAGCCAGAAGAACAGAAATTAACTAGATATGAACGTACAAAACAAAAATTGAAAACTGTTGTTGGAACAGGAAGTAATGAAAATGATAGAGGTAAACGAGATTCTGATAATGATGATTTAGATTTTGAAGAAGATTTTGCAGATGATGAAGAGGCGCCGTTAATGGAAGGAGACGAAGAAGAAAATAAAGAGAATGAACGTAGAATGAAAAAGGAGATGAGAAATGCCAATGCAATGGGTTTAAGAGATGATGATAATGCAGATGATGATATTGATGATTTATTTGAAACTAGAAAAGTTGATAAAGCTGGTGCCAAATTACGTAAAGCTTTAATTAAAACTGATATGACAGGGATGTATGATTCAGATGATGATGAAGAAGAAAATCCATATTTATCTGAATCAGATATTGAAGAAGTTTCTAAATCAGATGAAGATGAAGAAATTATGAATGATTCCAAATTACCAGATATTAAAGTTTCTAAATCACCTACACCATCATCAATTAAAAAAATCAAAGTTCAATCCGTTAATAATCCAGTTGGTATGGTTGTTTTAAAAGGATTACCATCATTTTTAATGAAATTTCCTAAAGGTGATTGGAATCCAAATATAAAGAAACGTGAAACATTAAAATCTAATGATGATGTTACAACTATTAAAAGAGTTAAAATTGATAATGATAACAATAATGTTAGTAATTTAAGTGATAGATCTTCAATAATTAAACAAGAAGATACAATAATGACGGTTGAATCTAATAATTTATCAATACCAACAATTGAAGACCCAGCATTATTAAATGAACAAGATATAATTAATATAGTTCAAAATCAAAAAGTTACACCAAAAGATTTAATTTTAAAATTAAAATTAAGATTAGCACAACATCCAGATAATAGAAATAGAATTAAAACTTTATGTAAAAAATTATGTAAAAGTGAAGGAGGTTTTTTAGTTTTAAAATAAAATTAACAATTTATAATTATTTTTCATTGAGTAGAATTGAGGTAAGTAGAGTAGTGTAACACAAATAATATAAAATAGAATTAATGTTGATGATATTATTTTTATCATCCTCCCGACTTCCCAAATTCCAATATGGAACTTAATATTGTGAATCTTGATCATACCCGATAAATATATTTATAAAATTAACATAATTTTTTACATGTCACGTTTTATAACTACATTTAATGTACATGAAGGCAAATCATGATAGCCTATAATAATTTATAAAACGTAATAAAAAAAACTTTCAAAATTAAGAATCAAAATTTATTAGTAATAATATTTATTATTCACTAATCACAATTCTGCACGGATAAAAACTAGTTTCGAAGTTCGGTCACGTCAACCGTCACAGTGCACATAATAGTTCTGGTTAATTTTAAGTACAACTAGTGTTAATTAATAATTAAATAATTCAATTTTGATAGTACATAATACATATGTTAGCATTGTCATATAACATATATCAACATACAATATTATACTGCATATTAAAAAGAACGCTTATAAGCGTTATGTATAAATTTTTTAAGTTTTAATCAAACGGAATGATCATCCATCATCATTAAATGGTTAGAAATTTAGTCGACATAATTAATAATAAACAATTGGTAAGTTCGTTATATTTTTTATAAATTGATTAGAATTTTTACAAATTGGATCATATATTTTTATGAATGAATGATGTATAATAATTAATATTATTGATAATTGGTTGGTTGGTTGGTTGGTTGGTTTGGACGTTATAATATATTAATATTTATTATAATTACATGATCAAATTATATAATGGTGATTTGTGGGTATAGTATTTTTTTAATAAAAGTTATATTAACATGACGTACACCGGTTTTAAATGGTGATTTAATGTAATTTTAGTAACAATATTAATATTAATTATAATAATTATAATAATGTGGATAAAAAAAGCTTAAATAATTACAGTTTAATTATATAATTTGGTCTTTGGGAAATTGGATCATAAATTATAATAGACCATAATAATTAGAATAAGCGGGGATTAATTCAAACGGTTGTTAAAATTTAATTGGTGGAAAAATTGATGGAATCAGGAGGTGAATATATTATAATAATTATTAATTAATTAATATGAAATTTCAAATGTAGCACAGATCCCGATATTATTTACATCATTTTTTATACAACTTTATAAAAATATTAGAAGTTACTAGAAGAAAGCTTATATATATATATATATATTACAAGTAATAAGTATAACAAAGACAAGCTGCTAATATTTACAAAACTTCCAAAATTTCTTCATCCCCATCACTTTCGAAATCTTCTTCATCTTCATGTTTGATATCAGGTAATCTTTCAATTTTATTATTTGGATCTTCATCTCTCATCAACATTTGAACAATTCTTTCACATAATTCAGCAATTTCTTCATTTTCAACATTTTTATGTAATTCTCTAATTAATGGATAAACAGATTTTTCTCTTAGGTATTCACGAACTTGTTTTGTTGAACATAATAATAATAAACTTTCTAGATGTATTATAATAATTTCTGGTTTTGGATCTCTAATTTTATCGTCTGGTAAGAATTGTAGTTCATCAGGTAAATTAAACAATTCATCTTCATTTAATTCTGAATCTTTTGAAGAAACAATTGGTAATAATAGATAAGGTAATAAATTAACAGATTCATCAGTTAATAAAAACATATGAGAATCTAAATCAAATAAAGAATTTTTAATTGTTGAAGCAACAGCTTCTCTTCTAATATTTGAATCAAATTTCTCGGTGAAAACCAATAATTTTGAGATTGGAACAATGTTATCATAAGATTGTTTTGAAACAAAATATTGACGACCTTTTTTAAATCTTGATAAATCTTGAAAAAAACAAGCTAAATAATCATAATTTGCAAATTTATTTAAATTTCTATCATATCCTTTAACAAATAAATCAACTAAACAATCCATAGCATTTGCACTGGAATATAATTTTGAATTTTGAAAAATGATTGATAATACTTGTGGGAATGAATAATCCAAAATTTTAATAATTTTATCATTTTTAGAAATATTTGTCAATAAGATTGTAGAAATTTCAGCGTTTCTATTATTTGGATCTAATATCCCCAAGATTAAAGATTTAACAAATTCATCATCATTTGCAATTAAATCTCTAATAGTTAAATTTTCACATAAATTTGCAAGACAAGTTAAAGATTGTTGAACAATAGTTTTCCCACTTTCTTTAGTTAAGTTTTTCAAATCTTTAATTGGAGTATAATCGTCTTGAGTGAAAATTGTAGCATATTGACCAGTGGTATAACCAACTAAATGACCTAGAGCAACAGTTCTAATTGGAGCTTGAGGTGAATGTAAGAATTCAACGAGCTTTGAGATTTGAAAAAATTAATTGTCAGTAGAGAACAACTTGTGAGGAAAATGTAATGGCGTACCTCTTTTAATTCAGCTAGTTGTGACATTTCAAAGGTTAAATAAAATAAATAAAATAAATAAAATAAATAAATAAATTTAAAAAAAAAAAAAAAAAATTTAAATTATTGAAGTGTGGCCGTACCGTGCGATGAGCTATAAGGAGAAAAAAAAAAAAAGAGAAAACATTTGAAGTAATAATAGCAGTCATTTAAGGCAAAAAAAAAAGGGGGGGGGGGAGTAAAGCTAAAGCTGGATGGTATGGCATTTTAATATAAGAAACATACAGTCAGGTGCTGAGAAACAGTGATAATTTATCAGTGTTTGCTGTTTGCACTCCGGGTAAGCGACAGTTAGCAGAGTACAATTTGTAGGAAAAGTTCTCGACATTTCTTAATATTATTTGAAATTTCTACTTACAAAGAAAGAAAGAAAGAAAGAAAGAAAAGAAAAGAACAAAATGTCGGATTGGGACTCAGTTACTATCATTGGATCCAAAGCCAGAGTTGGTGGAGGTGGTCCAAGAGCCAACGTTGCCAGAACACAAGCCCAGATTAATGAAGCGAGAAGAACAGGATCAGTTTTATCAGTTGATAAGAAATACGGTGGTGGAGGTAACAGAACCAATGATGTTGAAGGTCAAAGATTGACCAAAGTTGATAGAGAAACCGATATTGTTGCTCCAAAGAAAATCGATGCATCAGTTGGTAAAACTATTGCAAAAGTTCGTACTGAGAAGAAGATGACCCAAAAGGATTTGGCTACTAAAGTGAATGAGAAGCCAAATGTGATCAACGATTATGAGAGTGGACGAGCCATTCCAAACCAGCAGTTGTTGGGTAAATTGGAGAGGGCTTTGGGAGTGAAGTTGAGAGGGAAGAATATTGGTGAACCATTATTTGGACCAAAAAAATGAGCACATTTCCAGCTCCTTGCCGCTAATGGTTGTTGATGTCTTATATTATATATGTAGGAGAGATGAATGAACGATGTAGTTTACACAGCCTGTAGTTTTGGGGTTTGAGGTCAACAAATTATATCATCCTAACATTAGAATGACCATTGGCCACTATTTCCGCCAAATTTGCCACCCAAATTTTTTCAAATTCAGAATTCAATTGATAAAATTTTAAGTTTTAGTTATAAGCAGCTGGCAGCTAGTTTCACCAATTGCCGGCGCACACTCATGTAAAATGTACTGCACAGTGCAACGTCCTCAGTTGCCAGCTCGGTAGTATAGCCATTACAGTGGCCATTACAGTGGCCTTTACACTGAGTTCTGCCGCCTGCTGCTACTGCATGATCCGTCCGTCTACCTAAGTTCTAACCGTAGAACTAGGATATGCTTTTATTGATATTTATATAAACTGAATATCATTCCCAGATCTGTTTTTATTACAGCACTCAACTCCTAGACACAACTCTGACACCAGAGCAGATGCAGATGCAGCTGGCGTTTGACCCAAACAACAACAACATCCAGCAGCTCAGACTAGGGTTGCTGGCTCACGCCTCTTGCATCGCTTGCAGACTGCGCAGGAAGAAGTGTGATAAACTTGTTCCCATTTGCACTAGTTGCAAGCTTCTCAAGATCCCAAACAACCTTTGTGTTTATTCTCACGTTCGTGTGGGTCTCAAGTCCAAAAACTCAACTTACACGCTGAACCTGGAGAGAGAGAAACATGCTGCTCTGTTGAAACAATATGAAGTCTTGCAAACATCAATGGCTATTTCCAATGCTCAAGAGTACCAAGTTGATGGTTTCAATCAAGGCCCTGGTTGGAGAATAAGGTACGGCCCACTATCAGCATACACCACACTGGTGATGGAACCAGACGTTTTTGAAATCATACATTACATCAATCAAATTGTTTTGAAATCTGATGAATTGGAACAACAAAATCATCCACCACCTATGATTAAAAATACTAGTATATCTCATCTAATTTCACATCATGAAAATCATGATCATAATATATTGGAACAATTCAAAAATGACCTTTTCTTACACTACTTCAAATCACATCAATTTGAAAAAAAATCTTGGATGGATTTATTAAATAGAATCTTTCCAGAATTAATTGAAATTTTACCACCTTATTCAATAATTATTGAATTAATTGAAAGATTTTTTATAACCAATCATCTTAAAACAACAGTTTTTGTTCAACTAGATGAAACTTCTTTTAGATCAAATTTTAACAAAGTTTTCAAATTAGGTTTAAATGATAAAGTTCTTTTTGAAATTAATGATATAACTGATATCTCCATCATTTCATTGACAATGCCTTTAATTTGTTATTCTGTTTTCATGTTGGATGAAGTTTTATACCCAAAAAATTTCTTTAATGTTTTAAAATTAAATCAATATACTGCATTATTTTTAGATTTAAATTTATTAGCAAATTTGAAAATTGCTGGTACAAATTTACACGTTTTTCATCAAACTATTTCTGGATTTGTGTTTTTTTTAACTTATACTTTATATTTACCAAATTTCATTCATGATAATTCATCCCCAACTAAAAATCTCATGACAATTAGAGTACTTATTGATTTATGCAGATGTTTTAATTTGCATCAAAATATTGATCTTTTATATCCCAATCAAGATCCAAGTTTAATTTCAAGTTTGAAATCTCTTTGGTATCATCTTTGTTACGCCGATTTAATGGAATCTCAAGAATTAGGTATTAAAACTTCAATTTCTTCAAATGAAATTTTAATTTATTCAAATTTTAATAATGAAATTTTAAAATCTTTGAAAAAAATTAATGAAATTTATAATAATATTTTAATTTTTGAAAATGATAAATTATCAATTTTAATACCAAAAATTTTGAAAAATATTAAAGATTTACAAAAAATGATTTTTAAAGAATTTAATTCATTATCAAATGATTTTAGATTTCAATTTGAAAATTATGAATTACTTACTGAAAGACAAATTTCAACACATCTACAATTCATGCAATCAATATCAATACGATTATCAACTTATTCCTTAATTCAATCCTTATATCATCTATTATTTAGAAGAACTGGAAATTTAAATTTTAAAATTTTAGCTTCAAAATATTCATTTTTAATTTTTTCAGTAATTTCAAGATTTTTCCAAGTTTTACAAAAAAAATTATCAAATGCAAATGATAATGGTTCTGTAATTAATGTCATTTTACAATCAGGTTATTTAGTTTTACATCATGTTTTAAAGGCAATTAATAGAGCAAGTCCATTTATATTTGGAATTTTAGCAGAATCAATCACTTCAGAAGCAAAATTTAATATTGCAATTTCAATATTTAATTCGTCGTCTTCTTTTTCTAATAATAATAATACTGAAAATAATATTAATATTGAAAATAATATTGAAAATAAAAAACCAACTGATGATAAAATTATTCAATTTTTCCAAATGTCAGATTTAGCAGATTTTGATATTGATGAAAATGAAAATTTTTTATTAAATAAATTTGCAAATTTAAATAATTATATTTTCATTTCATCACAAACTTATCTTTATTTCTTAGAAATTACAAATTCATTGAAAAATTCTTCATTTAATTTAAATTCATTACAACCAAATTTACCATATTTCATGTCATTAAAAGTTTCAAATATTTTTTATCAATTGAAAAATAATTCACAAAATTTCAAAAAAATTAATCAATCTACACCTCAATTAAATTTACATCAAGAATTTTTAAATCGTTATAATTCAACTTGGCAAAATCCAGAAATAATTTCGAAACTTTTCCACAAAAAAATTATTAATGAAAAAAATCATAAATTTGAATTTAATTCATTTTTTAATGTTTCTAATCATACTTATAATGTGGCAAATTTATCACAAAGAGATTTGGAAAATTGGTTTAGGTTTAACTGGATTGAAAAATACGAACAATTACTTCATAATATAGCATTATAAATTTCATAAACACTTTAGTCATTCAGTCATTCAGGCATTTAATCATTCACATTCAGTCATTTAGGCATTCATTCATTCATTCATTAAAACATTCATTAAAACATTCATTAAAACATTAAAATTCAAATATATAACTACTCATTTAAAACAATAATACTAGTTGTCTTCAAAAATTTCAAACTTTCTTGATCCAATAATTTTAATAAATCTTGATGAATAAATAATTTTTGTAAATTTAAATGAATTAATAATTTAATTTCTCCACCTAAAAACATCCCTAATTTATTACTCAATTCAACAGTTAAGCATTCTAAATTTGGGAAGTTATATTCAGTTAATTTGAAAAATTGTGAATCTTCTTTTAATTTAATTTTAAATGAAAATTTCTTTAAATTAACATATCGAGAAACATCATTTAAGAAAAAAAACTCACTTTTTTGAAGTTTTGAAATATCTAATATTTCTAAATTTGGGATCGTTAAATTTAATGGACGTGGTTGATAATTTGGTTCTGAAACAATATATGAAGTTATTGATAAATTGTTTAATTTAGAAAAATTAAAAATTTCAAGTTTTTCTAAAGATGATAATGTTGATGTTGCAATTTTTAAAGATTGTAATTGCGTTTCAACTCTTAATTTGGATAATATATATGTTAAGCCAGTGTCAATATTTGATGTGGTGATTGATAAGTTTTGTAAATTGGGGAAATTGATGTTATTAAGGTTAATTAATTCTTCAAAAGTATGTGTGTTCCCATATCCATGAATAGAAATTTTCAAATCAGTTAATTGTGGAGCAGTGAAATTGTTTAGATACATTGAATTTCCTTCTATTTCTAAACTTGTAAGATTACTTAAAACAGTGGTTACATGCAAATTATTTTTAATAAATTCAAATCTTGGAAGATTTTCAATGTAATCAGCAAAACTTGAATCAACACTCAATGTCTTCAATTTAGCAAAGTTTTCAAACATTTTAAGCGTCCTACCACTTTCAATACAGCATTTTTTAACATGTCTCAGTTTAGGTAAATTTGATCTTTGTAAAAATTTATAATTTGAAATGTCATCAAATTTATAAACGTTTGATCGTATCTTTAAAGTATTAACACTATCCAGTGTCTCAATACTTTGAGAAACAATTTTAAAATCAGTACCACTTATTGGCAGTACATATAATGGAGGAAGCACTTTGATACTTTTGAAATAATGTGTATGACCAAACAATCTTAGCGAATCTGAACGCCTAGTGAGTCCCAATTCTGCATCGCCTACGTATATGGAGCTCTTGATCTTATTGACACACGGTGGGAAAATATAGTTTGGATTGGAAACACTGGAAACTAAGGCTGATTTAACCGATGCATTTTTATTAAGATAAACAATCACGACTGATGAGTTAGGTATGCTTGATAATTTTTCTAGATATTGCACAGGAGTCATTCCTTGTTCTACTCCGGAGTATTTGAACACGATGTATTGGTAGCAGTTATGAGGTAACGAAGGTATTTTGAAATCTTTATCGCTTATCGACACCACGATTTTGGTCACCAGTTGGTGCAATTTTGAGCTTGCAGAACCCAGTCTAACAACATCCAGGCAGTCCAACAGCTGAGTTACCTGCAAGAAAATCTCAATCGGCAGTTTCTCAAGCATTTTTTATGTGATTTTTTTGCAAATTGTTGATTTCAAATTTCAATTGATGACTGATATTGGAAAATGAAATTTTTAAAAAAAAAAAAACAAAAAAAAAACAAAAAAACAAAAAAACAAAAATTTGCCACCGAATAAAATCAAAATTCGAAATCAAAACAGTGAGGGAAAATGAGCTCAATTTCGGTTCAGTTTGGCAGCAGGACTGTAAGAGTGAAGACCACGCCACATAAACAGATTATTGAAATTTTAAACGACGTTTCAAAGGCTTTCCAGCTCGATAATACAACGTCTGTTGCACTTTTCCACAACAATACAAAACTATCAAACTCGTTGCCTTTAAGACTTGCAAATTTGCCGAATGGAACTAAATTGCAACTAAGAGAAGTAGCCGGTGGTGCTGATCAAGAATTACATTTGAAAATCCAGTTGATTAACTCACCAAATCCTGAGAAAATGGCATTTGTTAAGAAGTTCAAATCTAGTTTGACTTTGAAGCAGGTTGTTGATGTTGTTGCTGAGGAATTGGGGATGGATATTGTTGGAAAAGGTTTTCATTTGAAGTTCCAGGTGGTAACCAGATTGATCAATGAGCCTGAGTTTCCGAACTTAACTTTGGCTCAAGTTGGTGTGGAAAATAATAATGTTTTGAGATTAAGTTTTAATAAGATTACAGTGAATCCTGTACAGCGCATTGAGAAGATGGTTGTTAAGCATGTAGATAATACAATTGAGAAAAGTGTTGTTGAGCAGAAGAAAGAACAAAGACCAGATGAATTCAAACCTGAGCCAACTAAAATTGTTGAAGAATCAAATAAAGATATTGAAATGTTACAAGATTCAACATTGCCAGATATTCCGGAATCATCAACAATTGATGATGTTGAATCAGTAAAAGAAATTTTACCTTCTCCTCCACCTCCAAAACATCTTTATGTTTATAAAACATCAGAAACACCAATACAACCAGGTGAATCAAAAGATGAAGATTATGAAGTCACAGTTTCTCAAGTACAACATTATCAAAGCATATTAGCGCAAAGAGCACATGAAACACCCAAACAACGGAAAATAAGACTAGAATCTAAAAAACATGAAATCAAAAACATTGAGATTAGAGTTAAACTACCGAATAATACAACTTTACAAACCAATTTCAAACCAACTGAAACCACTGTTGATCTATACAAACAAGTTGCTGAATGTTTGGACAACAATGTCGAATTCGAACTAGCTATTCCTTATCCACCACAACTAATTCCAAATGATGGTTCATCTCTATTGAATTATTTTTCATCAAGAAATTTGATTTTATTGAAAAGTGCCAATGAAATCAATTTGAAACCAGAATTTATTCAATTAGCGAAAGATATAACTGAAGCTGAAGATGTCAAAATAGATCATGCAGACTCACAAATGGAAGAAGAAGAAATACGGGCTAATAAAATCCAAAATGGTGTTTTACAGAAAAGTAGTGTTAAACAATCATCAGCATCATTTTCAAATAAAACTAAAGTTGGAGGGAAATCTGTTCCAAAATGGTTGAAATTAGGAAAGAAATAATAATGAATAAAAAAAAAAAACAAAAAAACAAAAAACGGCTGCTACGAGTTCATATTTTTTTCCAGCATATACAATTATAAAAATTATCATCATTTTGAGTTAAAATACACAACGTAGACGTGGATTAAGAATTAAATTAAGGGTATCATTATATCAAACCAATTAGTTGATTAGGATGAGCTGCTGCCACCATAGACGTTTTTGAAGACATTTTGAATCTCATCCTCAGAGAAATTAGAAGCCAAAGAAACTTGCAACAATAATCTAGCTTTAACAGGGTCCAATAAACCACCAGCAATGACTTTTGAACCAACAGTTTTTGGTGAAACATAACCTGAAGTGGCACTGCTTGCAACAACAACTGGGATTGAATTGGCTAATTCTTCCAAAGAACTGGAAACTTCAGAACCAATTTCACCACCAGAAGTAACAAATACAAACCCTTTGATATCATTACTGTTTCTAACAGCATCAAAAATACTTGTGGAGAATCCATTATAATTATAAGCAACAACAACTAATGGCAACGAGTCAGCATCACCAACTTCAAAAGTGATATTGGAAGTTGGTAATTCAAAATCAGAATAAAACCACTGCACTTCGAAATCTTCAACTGAACCAACAGCACCTTGAGGAACAGCACCAAACACACCAATAGTTTCATCATCATTCAAAGGTGAGCTCTTTGTGTCCAATTCTTCAACCCAAAATGCAGAAGTAATTAAATTATCATCAACAACTAAAGCATGATTAGAAACAGCATTTTCATCACTTGCAATCAAAATTGCATTAATAACATCACTAACCAAACCCAAATTATCCAATGAAGAGACAGATTGAACAATCACAATTGGAATTGTAGAGTTCAAAGTAATATCCAAAAAGAATGCAACATCTTCCAAAACATTTTCTGGTGCTAAAACAACAGCACCATCAATTTCTTCTTCATCTTCTTCAATAGTTTTTTTTAATTCAATAAATGAAGTTGAATTAACATCACCTGAACTGCCAACTGATAATAGACTAGTTCCAACAATTTCAGCTTTATTTAAAACACCACTTTTAGCAAATGCACCGTATAAAGTTAAATTGGTGTAAGTACTAGTGGTTTTATTTTCATATAAATCAGTGAAATTTTCTGAAATTGAATATAATTTAATTTGTGGCAATCCATTAGATGAAGAAGTTGATGAAGATGAGTTGGTTGCGTTACCACCTGTACTAGAAGTGGAATTTGAAGAAGAAGAATTTGAACTGGTGTTGAAACTGAACCCACTTGGTAAAACTTCAGTACTTAAATCTTCATTTTCTCTTTTATAAAAAAAATTTAAAATGTTTAATGGAAGTGCTTCAGAAATACTTGCAGAAATAATCAAACTTGTTAAAATAGCACTAAATTTCATATTTTATTTTTATTTTTTGAAATAATTTTTTGAAATAATTTTTTTAATCAAAATTTAAAAGCTTTAACAGTTAAATTACAGCAAGAATCCAAGATTAAATACTTTTTTTTTAAAAAAAAAAAAAAAATTCAAGTTGCAGTAACTTGTGGGAACTCCTATAAACCCGAATTTGGTATGTTTGTTGGTTTTTTTTTTTCTTTTTCTTTTCTTTTAATTTAATTTAACCCCAATTACAGAATTCAACCCAAAACCATACATTTTTTTTTTTTTTTTTTTTTTACACATCATTGCTATTTCTTTATTCAATTAGCAATTTTATTAAAAAAATTTTAATTATAAAAATAAAAATATAGCAATATTGTCAAATTGAGTGTTTTTTTTTTTGTTAACGGTTAGATCTTGTTACTTGTATAATATTAAAGTTGCTATTTTATTTTTTTTTAAAAAAAAAAAAAAAAAAAAAAAAAAAAAAAGTTTCCTAAAATTGATAAAAATTTACCAATTAAATACAGTCAAATCAAAGTTTAATAATCTAACATGTTGTTTTAACAATATTATTTAGCCTATTTCGAAAACATGATTGCTATTTAATATTGAAACTAGACTTTAGAGCTACAATTAAGTAAAAAATTGTTCAATGTTATTTAATTAATTAATTATTTTGTTCAAATTAATTAATTACCATCCAATCCATCTTGATCTTCATCATCATCTATTTCTAATTTTCTTTTCCCATTTAATCTAATTGCCCCCAATTTTTGAGTTTCAACTTGTCTTGAAATTTTTTTAGTCATTTTATCAATTTCATCTTCAACATTTTCAAATTCTTGTTGAGCATTTTGTAAAACTAATCTTCTACCTAATAAATGAACACCTTGTAATTGATCCATTGCAGTTTCTGCTTCTTTTGATGAAACATATTCAACAAATGCAAAACCTCTTGCACTTTTATCGAATTTTTTAGGAACTCTAACTGATTTAATTTGACCAAATGCATTAAATAATTCAAATACATCTTTTCTTGTTGCTTCAAATGGTAAATTTTTAACAATAATTTTACCATTAGTTAATTTTGGTTTTTTATTAGTTGTAGTTGGACCAACAACATTTTGACGATGTGATAATTTTAATTGTAATTTATGACCATCTAAATTAGAATTATTAATCATAGAAATTGCAACTTCTGCTTGTTCTTTTGTTTTAAATTCTACAAAACCAAAACCCATACTTAATTTTTTAGTTGAATCTCTTGGATCTGGTTTTGTTTTAATAGTGGCATTTAAAAAACCTGGAATATTATGGAAAAGTTCAAATAATTGTTTGGAAGTTGTTAAAAAATTTAAATTTTTAACAAAAATTGAAGTTGTAACACCTTGAAAAATTTCAGTTTCAAATTCTTCATCATCTTTATTATGATTATGTTGAATTAAATCTTCAATTTTTTCTTTAGAAACAATTTCTTTAACTGATTTTGGAAAGTTAGTAATTGAAACTTTTGATTCAGGTTCTTTAATAAATAAATCTTTTGGACCTTTTTCCAAATATAAGATTGATTTTTTAAATCTTCTATAAGATAATTTAGTGAAAGCAGCTCTACCAGCAGGAGCATCTCTAAATTCTAAAATTGCAATGGTACCAGCAGGTGGCATAATAAATCTTTTAATTTCACCAAAAGGTTGAAATAATTCAATAATTTCCGATTCTGTTGTACCAAATGGGAAATTTTTAATTAAAATTATTTTATCATCACGTTCTTTCCCTTGAAATTTAGTTAAATCAATATTTTTATCTTCAAAAAATTTACGAACATTTCCAATAACATGAGCTTCAGCTAAAGCTTCTTTCACTGCTGAATTTGAATTTGTTGGATCGATTAAATCTGATTTAGAGACGCCTAAATCAGAAGCAATAGAATTCATTATTGCATCGTTATTCATATATAAAGAATTCCAACTAAAAGTTGATTTTGCAGCTTCAGCTTTTTTCTTTAATTCTTTTTGTTTTTTCAAAGGTAAATTTTTCAAATCAAATTCATCTAATCTATGATCTTTTTTAGCATCTGCTGGTAAGATATGTAATAATCTACCTTGGAAAATTTGTTTATCTTGTTCAATATAAGCTTTAACAGCGTCATCATGATTTTGGAAAAGAATGTAAACAAAACCTTTTGATTTTCCATTTCTTGTGTCAATTGCAACATGTACTTCTTCTAATGGACCGTATTGTTGGAATAATTCTCTAAATTCTTCTTCTGTTGCTGTGTATAAAATATTTCTAATAAATAATCTACCAGTTTCTCTAATTTTCATTATATTTTGTTCTTCTTCGGAGATTTGTTGTTGTTGTTGTTGTTGTTCTTGTTGTTGTTTTAATGGGATTTTTTTGATTTCAGATACTTCAGATTCTACAATTTTAGCTTCCTCATCTTTAATTCTAATTCTTCTTTGTTTTAACCATTCTAAATCTGAGATATTTTCATCCTTTGGTTTTTCTTCAGTATCTTTTGTTTCTTCATGCAAAGTACTAAAATCCATCATTATTTCTTCTTCTTGATCATCTTTTTTCTCAACTTGTTTATTTTTATTAAAATCTTCATATTCATCATCACTTTCAATTTCTTTAATTTTAAAAATTTCATCAGCAATCTCATTATTGAACAAATTAGTTGAATCATTATTGGATTTCATTTGTAAAGCTTTATCTAGCAACGAATTTGATACACCACCGACATCAGTATTAATAACAACATCATTTGACCAAGATTTAGATTGAGTAGAAGGTTTCATATTTTCCACAAACTCTTTTAATTTTGGATCATTTTCAATTTCTTGATCAATAGTAGATTTATTTAATTTTTGTCTTTTATTTAATTCCCCCTGTTGTTCTTTTAATTTGATTCTTTGAAAAGCTTCAAATTTTTTCTGTTTAAAAGATTTTGGAACTTCCGGGTCAGCAAAACTTTTTGCCAGTTCGACTTGGATACGGCAAGTGTCTATAAATGAATCATTGAAATATTTAACACATTCTTCAGCATCTTTTAAATTCTTGAAACCTAAGAATGCAAATCTTCTTGATTCACCTTTATTGTTTTTCCTGAGTTTTACGTCTGTGATGTCACCCTTTTTCGCAAAATGTTCCTTCAAACGTTCTTCTGTGATGTATTTAGGCAGTCCCTTGACGATAATTCTGGACATTTTGTGTTTTCTTTTGAAATAATTTCTTATTTTTTTCTAATAAAATAAAATAAAATAAATTTTTTCAAAAAAAAAAAAAAAAAAAAAAAAAAAAAAAAAAAAAAAAAAATTATTTCGAGGGCGATGAGATACAAAATTTTGTAAAGATTTGCTCGGAATTGAAACTGAATGATTTTATCAATTGAATAATTTTTACGAGATTTTTAGTTGTGATTATGTATGGTTTTTGGAACCATTTTATAAATAATTATATTATAAAAGAAGAAGAAGAAGAAGTAAAAAAAAAAAAAAATTAAAAAACATTTAAAAAAAAAAAGTGACACAAAACAGATTTATAAAGCTAAAAAAAAAAGGAAAAAAGAAACACAACACACGTTTAATATATTTACAAATTAATCAAACGATTCAAATGATGTTCCAAACAGGTTTCATAGCAGATCAAAATCACGAGTTTATGGAACTTTTACAACATATTGGGATTTATCCAATTTCAAAAAACATTCCATTATCAAATTTAATTAAAGGATACATTTTCATAATTTTATTTTTATGTTTTATTATATTAGAATTCATTTTATCAATGAATTTTAAAATTTTTAAGTTTTTAATCCCACAAAATTTTACAAGATTAATTAAACAAAAATTACGTTCAAAAATTTGGAAATTAATTTTATATTTTATTGAACAAAAACAAATAAAATTGGTTATAAGTGGAGATTTAGATTTATTACAAAATTCTGAAAAATCAATTGATTTTCAAATGTTGAAAAATTTGGAGAATGCAATAGTTATATCAAATCATCGATCAATTTTTGATTTTATTTTAATTTATTATTTAAAAAATTTAGTTGAAAAAAAAACCATTAATAATAATAATACAGCTACAATCGATGAAATTAGTTTAAAATTTTTCAATTGGAATGATATTTGGAGTTTACCTAAACTTAGTTTATTTATATCAATGTTTAGAACCGATGAGAATTGGTCATTAAATTATTTAGAAATTGAAAAAAAATTAAATTTTGAATTAAATAATAATAGAAAAAATTGGTTAATTTTTTTCCCAGAAGTTAATTTATTAACAGAAAGAACAAAATTTATTCAAAATCAACAAGGAGAAAAATATTATTTACCAAAATTAATGAATGTTTTATATCCAAGATTTGAAAATTTTATTAAAATTTTTAAATTTATTAATAAAAGAAATTTAAATTCTAATTATAAGATTAATTATTCAAATTTAATTGATTTAACTATTTTATATTATAATCCAATTAAAAACCAATTTTTAAATCCAAATTTATTTGAAATTTTAACATTTAAACAACCTTATTTTATAATTTATATTGATATTAAAATTAAAAATTTAAATAAATTACCAATTAAAAAACCAAAAAAATTAGAAAAATGGTTAGAAAATGATTGGTGTGAAAAGGATAAAATAATTGATGTTTTAGAAAAATCAATTTAAATATTAATAATTATATAACAATTTTTTTCAATTTAACTTCCAATTCATCAACATTAGAATCTTTATCATTTTCAGTATATAAATCTTGTTCTAATTCTAATTCTAAACCTAAAAATTCAGCTTCAATTTCTTCTTCTTCTTCTTCTTTTTCACTTTCAGTTTCTTCACTTTCTTCTTCACTATCAATTTCTTCTAAATCATCTAAATCATCTAATTGACCAAAACCTCTATTATTAAAAATTTCTAAAATTTCATCAATATTTGAATTTTCTTTAGTAAATCTATTACCATTTAATTCTAAAAATTTTAAATTTGGTAATTTATTTTTAATAACTTTTTTCAAAAAAAATAATGATTCATTATCTAATTCATTATATTGTAATTTTAAATTTTCAAAATTTAATAAAATTTCATTTTCATTAAATGATTTAATTAAATTTAAAGAACCTAATGGATTTAATAAACAATCATTAAGATTTAATTCTTTTAATTTAGGCCAATTTGATAAATTATCAGCTAATACTAAAGCTGATTTTTTAGTGATTGTATTATCTTGTAAATCTAAAATTTGTAAATTTTTATTAAATTTTAAACCTTGTAAAATTAATTTTGAAATTCCTTGTGGTCTAATACCATTTTGATATAATTTAATAGATTTTAAATTTTTATGAGCTTTTAAACCAATTGATAAATATGTGATTGACCCATTTTCTAATCTATTTCTACCACAAATAAAAGTTTCTAAAGAAGGTTGATTTTCTTGTTTTTTTAAAATGGCTAATCTATATAAAGATTTTCCAATTCTTGCCCCAGCAAATGGACCCATACCATTATTTGATAGGATTAAATGTTTAAGATAAACTGCTGTTGCAATGAAGTTTTCAACCGGTTCAATAGTTTGTAAACCAAATGCATTATCACTTAAATTAATAATTGATAAATTTGGACATTTAGTTAATATTGGTAATAAATATTCTAAAGATTTTGGGATTTCATCTTTTAATCTACCAGTAAATAAATCTGCTAAATTGATTTCTTCCAATGTTGCAGAATGTTTGGCAATTGCATCAGCGAAATGTTTTGAAGCTTCAATACCAATAGTATTGCCACTTAGATCGATTTTCTTGATGTTTGATAAATTTGATAGTTGTGTTGTGTAAGGCTCTGCATCTTGTTGTGAGTCCAATTTGAGTGCTTTGTTTGCTAACGAATAAATCTCGTTGTCTGAATAAACAGGCGTGAAATCTAAAGAAGCCATTTTTTGTTTTTTTTTCTTCTATTTTCAATTTGTTTTTGTTTTGTTTTGTTTTTTTTTCCAGAAAAAAAAATTTTTTTCTTGTAATTTAAGAAAATGAAAATAAAAATAAAAATAAATAAAAAAATTGAAAAAAAAAAAAAAAATTGAAATAAAAAAAATGCTGTCTGTACCAAAACCATTGCACGTGATTTATCACCTGATTTATCACCTAATTTATCGCATGATAAATCACCTGATTCATCACCTGAGTTATCACCTGATTTATTTGCTGACTAATCAATTTATAATCAAAAGCTGACACCACCAGACGAGAACTTTTTATTGTTATTGTTATTGTTATTGTTATTGCTAAATTATGTATATCAATCTCGATATAAAGTTAACTTTTGTTTTTCTTTATCACATCTTCAATGAACAAATAACTGTTTAATTAATTATTTAATTAACTTATTAATTATTTAATTAATTATTTAATTAATTATTAACTTAACTATTAAACATTAATATTGCTATATAACAAAATTACTTTCATATCGCAGAAAGACAATAAAAAAAAAAAAAAAAAAAAAACATTCCGGCACTCTCAAATCCGCAATAACTTATTTAAATCTTCTTGTTTCCTTCAATTCTTCAATTCTTCTTCTCTATCTATCAACTATCAACTATCAACTATTAACTATTATCTATTAAAAATTTTATACATACATTCGAAAAAATTCTAATCATGTCTCAAGTCGAATTCAAAGAAAACACAGTCATCGTTGTCTTTGGTGCTTCTGGTGATTTAGCTAAAAAAAAAACTTTTCCTGCTTTATTTGGTTTATACAGAGAAGGTTACCTTAGTGATTCTGTTAAAATTTATGGGTATGCAAGATCTAATTTATCAACACAAGATTTAAAGGAAAGAATAACCCCTTTTTTCAAAGCTAATACTGATGAAGCAAAGGCTAAAATTCAAAATTTCTTAAAATTAATCACTTATATCTCTGGTCAATATGATACTTCTGAAGGTTTCAACAAATTAAATCAATCAATCTTACTTTTTGAAAAAGAAAGAAACGTTAAACAATCTCAAAGATTATTTTATTTAGCTTTACCTCCTTCGGTTTTCATTAATGTTGCAAAACAATTAAAATCAAACGTTTATGATTCAAATGGTTTAACAAGAATCATTGTTGAAAAACCTTTTGGTCATGATTTACAATCTTCAAGAGATTTACAAAATCAATTGTCTCCTTTATTCACTGAAGATGAAATTTTTAGAATTGATCATTATTTAGGTAAAGAATTGGTTAAAAATTTATTAGTATTAAGATTTGGTAACCAATTCCTTAATGCTTCTTGGAATAAAGAACATATCAAATCAATACAAGTCTCTTTTAAAGAACCTTTTGGAACAGAAGGAAGAGGTGGTTATTTTGATAATATTGGAATCATTAGAGATGTCATGCAAAACCATCTTTTACAAGTTTTAACTCTATTAACTATTGAAAGACCTGTTTCTTTTGATCCGGAATCAGTTCGTGATGAAAAAGTTAAAGTTTTGAAAGCTTTTGCTCCAATTGACCTAAATGATATCATTTTAGGTCAATATGATAAATCTGAAGATGGTTCAAAACCGGCTTATATCGATGATGAAACTGTTGATCCAAATTCAAAAGCAGTCACTTATGCTGCTATTCCAATACAAATCAAAAATGAAAGATGGGAAGGTGTTCCAATCATCTTAAGAGCTGGAAAAGCTTTAAATGAAGGAAAAGTTGATGTTAGAATCCAATATAAACCTGTCGCATCTGGAATATTTGATTCAATCCCTCCAAATGAATTAGTCTTAAGAATTCAACCAAATGAAGCCGTTTATATCAAATTCAATTCAAAATTACCAGGACTATCAACTCAAACTACTTTAACTGATTTAGATTTAACTTATAATTCAAGATATCAAAATTTTTGGATCCCTGAAGCTTATGAATCTTTAATTAGAGATGCTTTACATGGTGATCATTCAAATTTCGTTAGAGATGATGAATTAGATGTCTCTTGGAAATTATTTACTCCTTTATTAAATCATATCGAATCTAAAAATGGTCCAATTCCAGTAAAATATCCTTATGGTTCAAGAGGTCCAAATCATTTACATCAATATTTGGAAAATCATGGATATATTTTTAATGGTCAAAATACTTATCACTGGCCAGTTACAAGACCTCAAGATTTTGATTCTAAAAAATAATTCTGTGTGTGTGTTTATTTTTTTTTTTTTCTTTTCTCAAATTAATTAAAAGTTTTCCAATTTCATAATTTGATTGAAAATTAATAATGATAATGATGATATATATTTTGGTTTGTAATTATCTATAAGTACCAAAATAAATATTGAAAATAACAACAACAACAACAACAACACACACACATAAATAAATAAATAAATTAATTAATAAATAAATAATAACGTTAATAATAATATTTTGCTAATTTCAATCCAATTTATCATCTTCCCAACATTTTTTAATAAATTTTTCCATATTAACCGTTTTTTTACTTTGTCCAATTATCCAAGGATGATTTAACATTTGTCTTGGTGATGCTCTCAATTTAGGATTTTTTTCAAGACAATATTTAATAAAACTTTTAAATGATTTTGACCAATGAATATCAATTTCATCTTTAAAAATTGGTTCAAATGTCATAATCATTGTTAAAACTTCTATTGGTGCTAATCCATTATCCGTATCTATTGGATATGGAAATTCTCCCATAGCAACTTCTAATAACGTTAATCCTAATGACCAAATATCACTTGTAACAGAATAAGGTTGTCCTTGAATTCTTTCTGGTGCCATATAATATGAGGTGCCAGTAAATGTAGTTGCTAATGAATTAACAACATTCCCACTAACTCCAAAATCACATAATTTAACATTTCCTTTACTATCAATTAAAATATTTTGAGGTTTAATATCTCTATGAATTATTCTATTTTCATGTAAATATGATAACCCTTTTAACATACTTTCAGCAATTTTACCTAAAACTTTTTCTCCAATTCTACCACCTCGTATTCTCACCTGTTTATAAATTGCATCCAATGACTTCCCTCCCATATATTCCATTGCAATACATATTGAATTCCCATGGGAAAACATCCCATAATATTTAACAATATATGGAGATATACAACTTTTATTAAATTTTAACTCTCTAAGAACTTGTTTTTGAGTTTCTCCATCCATCAATATTATCTCTTTCATAGCAAATATCGTTTTACCATTCTTCAATTTACATTTAGAAACAGATCCACCTGCTCCTTCTCCTAATAAACTGATTTTTATAATCTCATTATTTGAATTAACTAATTGCCAACCTTCTTCATCTAAATCTTCAACATCTTTGTAATGATCCCCTTCAATCCCATCTAGATTCACTAGACTTATTGCACTACTATTCACAGCTCTAATGGTCTCTGCACTCAAATGCTCATCAACTGATAAACTGTTGAATTTGGTTATTAAATTTGTATCAATACTTAAATTTGGAGGTGATGATGATTGTGAAATGGGCTTTTGAATCGTACTGATCTTCAAGCGTGGAGATTTGCTTGGTTTTGAAGATGACGGTGGTTTGAGTAGTGGTGGTGCAGACATTTTCTTCTTTAAAAAAATTGGTTAAATTTCATTTAATTTTTTGAAATTTCATTTAATTTCATTTAATTTCATTTAATTTTTTGAAATTTTTAAAATTTTTGAAATTTTTTTTTTGATCTACACATAATATTGGAGATAAAATACATGTATATAACAACACAAATGCACATAATATTGAAAGAAGGTTAATTATTCAATTCCCTATTCAAACAAATCAACCTCTTCCTCATCGTCAACAACCTCGTCGTTGTTATCTGCAGCATCGTCTCTTTTGAATTTGGCCACACCAGTGGATTCTCCAGGTTTATAAACAGAAACTGGATGGGTGGATCCATTATAAGCTCTTGTAAACTTGGATTTCACTTTGGCTGGGATTTTCTTTATTATGGCAGATGTATTATCTGCACCAACTGTAAGCTCCATTAATGAATCCCAATCGGTTTTATTCAAATAATAAGAATCCAAAGTTTCTATTATCTTACTAACATCTGGATCATTTGACAATAAAGGATCTAATAATTTCTTAACTAGTATTGGAACATACTCTAGTCTTAATTCTAATTGATTCGCACCTGTTCTTAATCGAGCTTTATAATTTATTTCGGTCAATAATCTATAATATTTCCCCATCTTGGAATTCTGTCCTAACCAACTTGTGAAATTTATACGACTTGAAATATTACCTGCAACATATGAAGCTGGTAATACAGTAGACATGATTGCATGAAATGGCATTAATGACCATTGTTGTTCAGAACTATGGATTTTTTTATCAATTAAATCTCCAAAACTTATTGAATCTGATGCTTTTGACACTAATTCTAAATGTGATAAATTTTTACCAGCTTTCATTGGACGTGTTGATAGATAATTTTCTTGTAACATTAATGGAACAAATGCATGATCATCAAAATAATACTCCATTTTTTTAAATAATGGAACTGAAGAATTTGGTAAATAAATTTGCCCATTTAATAATCTTGGAATTATATCAAAAGGTTTTAATGCAACATTTTTTTGCCATGATTTAGTAATTTCTGCTTGATTTGTTGAATCAATTGATTTTTGTGTTTTTGACACAGTCGATAACAGATTAATAATTTGTCTAATGTCATTTGATGTAGTTGACACTAAATTTTCAACAACGTTTGGATCTAATTTAATTTTTTCTCTTAATGCAATCGTCATCAATCTTGATTTCATTTCTTTTGCAGATGGTCTTCTAAATGGGATGTCTAATGTAACTCTATCAAATGGTCTCATTTTTGGTAATGATTTATCATTACAAATTAATATCAATGGAACTTGAGTTTTACGACAATATGATGCTAATTGTCCAACACCACCTCTATCACCTCCTGACATACCATCAACTTCATCCATAATTATAACAAATTTGTTCTCTTTCGTGTCCTTATTGAAAAACCCAACAACTGATGAATTACCTAAAGCATTCCCAATCCTGGAATTTAATAAATTTTTACTACGAACATCAGATGCATTTTGTTCCAAAACATCATATCCTAGTTTTTTCGCAATTAAATGTGCTGCAGTAGTTTTACCAACACCTGGTGGTCCATGGATTAAAATTGCTCTCATTTCAGTTTCTCCCTTCGCTGGTTTTTTAGTACCAAATTTTTTTGGCCAGTCTTCAAGCCATGAATAAATTTTTTGAATTGATGATTTATTACCACAAATTTGATTTAATTCTGTTGGCGCATATTTAACTGTCCATAATTTCTCATCATCAGTTTTTAATTTTCCTAGATTGGAAACATTACCAGATTTTTGTGCTTGCTTAATTTTTAGATCTAATTTTTTGGCTTCAGCTTCTTGTAATTTAGCCATTCTAATTGATTCTTGTAATTCCTGTTCTTCTTCTTGTTGTTTCTTTTGTCTTGCTTTTTCTGCAATTTGACCTGAACCTCCAGCTTCAGGCATTCCTCTAATCAATTGGAAAAATCCATCTTGATCAATTGATTTGATTTTCAATTTTTTGATTTTAGCAACTTTTGAAGGTCCAGCTTCTTCTCCCAACACAACAACTGAAGTTTTAGATGAAATCGATTTTGTAACTTTTGCTCCATATTTTTTAGCTAAATTTTCACTTTCATCTCGTGAAATATTTGGTAAAACTCCAGTGAAAACCATTGTTAATCCCAATAAACAATTATCTGCTCCTGTTGGAAACTCAACGTTTCCAGTATCAACTGGTAGTGTAGCTTGACGAGCTTTAAATGCATGATAATTGAAACCTTCACCTGTTGGAATATCATCTGGTAAATGTGCATCTGGAATTGTACTTAAAACGTCAAGAGCTGTTTTAACTGATGAGACTGCTGGTGATTTGACTGTAGATTTACTTGCAGCTGGTTTTGCAGGTGAGTTAGCAACATGTTTAACAGGTGATGATGGAATGGTGGTAGTTTTCCTTTCATTTTTGATAACAGGTTTGGATTTCTTGGGTGTAACAGCTTTAGCTGGTTGTGAAGACTTAACTTGCGATGATGTTCTGTCCAGCAATTCCAAAAAGTCATCATCACCGTCGTCCATAAAATCATCATCATCATCATCATCATCCTGGTGTTTTTTCCCATCATCTTTATATTCTTCCTCATCATCATCATCATCCTGGTGTTTTTTCCCATCATCTTTATATTCTTCCTCATCATCATCGTCATCTTCAATTATTTCCACTGAAGGATCTTCTTCTTCTTCATCATCTATAATTATCGGTTGAGTCTTTTGTTTCTTTATAGCTGGTTTTTCCTCGCTCTTTGCTCTCTTAGAACCCTGAGTATTAATTGTTAGAATCTGTTCATAAATGTATAAATAATTGGAAAACTAACTTTTTTTTCTCCAAAAAAATTGCGAATATCAACCATTGTAAGTATTTGTTCTCGGAAATTGTGATCAAATGACCAAGAAAAGCGTTTAATTGAAGTTTGAAGAAGTGATTTTGGAATTGGAAAGTCGCGATTTTTTAAACAAATTTTTAATTTTTGATTTTTTTTTTTCTTTCTTTCATAGCCAAGTTTGAAGAAGTTGAAAAACTAGTTTTTAAAAAAAAAACACTGAAATTTGTTGACTTTTAGAGTAAGATTTGAAGTGTAAAATGGCGAAGAACAAGAACAAGAAGAACAGCCAGGTGAAGAAAAATAGTGGTGGTGTTAACTGTGAAAAAACTAGGGAAGAAACCGTTGGAATTGAGGGAACTGGCGAGGAAAATGTTGAAGAAAATATTGATCAGGTTGAATCTGCTGGTAGTGATAAAGATACAGTTGTTGAAGTAAAAGAGACACAGGCTCAAGATAATTTATATGAGATTGAAGAGTTAAAAAACAAGGTCAAAGAATTGACACTACAATTAGAATCGAAATCACAAGTTATAGAATTATCACAGACACCAGCAACAACTGATAAGATTGATGAAGAATTGGAAGAATTGAAGACTAAATTAAGAGAATCTGAAGAGGAGAAACTCAAAGCACAATCCCAATATGAAACCTTACTGAGTAAACTAAGTTCAATGAAATCTATTTTCACTAAAATGAAAGAATCAGAAGTTGAATTAGAATCCACAAAAGAACAGTTGAATGACATTGAAGTCCAGAATGCCATGATTAAAGAGAAATACGATTTGTTGATGAAAGAGAAAACTGAACTAGAAAAAAGTTTAAAACTTGTTAAAACTGAAAGCATTGATTTAAATAATGAATGTGAGCGACTAAATAATGAGCTCAAAACCTTTAGATCTAATGACTTGGGTTTTAAAGATGAAGTTGATAGATATAAGAATCAAATTGAAAAATTGAAAGTAGAAAATGAAGAGTTGGTGATAACTTTGGAAAATATTAAAATGACTAATGATTCATTGAATGAAGAAGTTTTCACTTTAAGTAACAAAATAGAGACACAAAATGTGTCATTGAACGAGTATGAAGTTCAAGTGGGTAAATTGAATGAAGAGTTGTTAGAATTGAAGAAAATAAATGAAATGAATATAGATAATTTGAAAATTGAGAAACAAGCAAATTTAATTAAACTGGAAAAATTGACCACAGAAATCACCAATTTACAAAATGAAATTGTTGGATTAAAAGAATCAAATCAACAATTAGATAAATTAAAAGAAGAGAAAACTTCATTACAAAAGGAATTGAAGGATAAACAATTACAAATCGGGAAACTACGTCATGAAGCAGTTATATTAAATGAGCATTTAACAAAATCATTACAATTGATCAAAAGAAACAGTCAATCAGAAACAGTTGATAGAGAATTAATTACAAATTTATTCATATCATTTTTAAATATTCCAAGAGGTGATAATAAAAAATTTGAAGTTTTACAATTGATTTCTAATTTTT
The DNA here is from genome assembly GCA_030570535.1 of Starmera pachycereana. NCBI lineage: Eukaryota > Fungi > Ascomycota > Saccharomycetes > Phaffomycetales > Phaffomycetaceae > Starmera > Starmera pachycereana. The sequence continues at coordinate 111,927 of JAJLVW010000015.1, forward strand.
TGCATTGGAATGATGAACAGAAACTACAAGCTGGATTAATCCATAGTACTGGAGTGAATAATAATGGTGGTAGAAAAGATAGTTTTGTTTCTTTATGGACGGAATATTTGGAAAAAGAAAGTTCCGGAAGTGTGGGAAACTCAAAATAAAAATAATCTCTCTTTTTTTTTTTTAGACTACAACAACATAGATGAATTATTATAAAAATCATTGCATTATTGAATTGTTTGAGAATTATTTGTAGAGTGTTAAATTAGAAATTGATGTTTTGAATTAAAAAAATGTTTCATAAAAGCATAGTTGTTTATTCGAAAAATTCTTTCACATATTAATCTCTAAACAACACAATTTGAGTGTTGCTAATGCATTAAAGTGATCAAATAATCTTAATTACAAGATTAAGATTGTGTGGTAATGAATAATCAAAGAACTTCTGATTTTTGTGTCCTATTTCCTATTTCGGTAACTAAGTTAATTAATTACTATGTTTGTTTGTTTTGGCAAGCATTATCCTGCCAAAACTTCCAATCACAGCTCCAAATCTATAGTCATTGAATATAATTGGTTTTTAAAGGTGTAAAGATTCAATAATAATGCAAGTAATAATCTCCCGATTTGTCTATAACAAAGTTATAAAAAACAGTTTTAAAGATGTGGTAAAATGCATGAATTAAATCCAAACTTCAATTGTACTGTACGAATCTGGTAATATTATTAGCTGTTGTAACTTGGTGAAGAAACAAAAGATCCACTTGAAACCACACAAAAACAAGTATATAAATGAATCAAATGAAGCATGATATCTCAGCTTTAATTCTTTTTCAATTTATCATCAAACAAACTTGAATAACTTTCCAAAAAAATGCAACCAACTACTATTACTTCATCTGCTGCTCCAAAAGAAAACAACGATAACCAAGATAACTATATTTGGCACGGTTACTGGATTACTTGTACCATCGTTTAAGTGACCAGTATAAACTGATGATCATCAAAAAAAATAAAAATTCTATTTCGACCAATTGATTGATTGATTGACACTTTTTTTTTTTTTATGATTTGATTCAAGAATTTCAATAATAAAGACAATTTTGTGTTTTCGTTCTTCTGAATTTGGTTTCCTCTTTTAGAATTGACTTTTTATATGAATTATAACATTAATTATACTTTAATATGCCGGCTAATATCAATTGTAGATTATCTATCAAGTAAAAATTAAAAAAATGATGAAAGGTTATCCAACTTTGCTGGTTTAAAAATGCAATTGTTCTTATCATATCATTCATTGATATTATTTTTTAACCTGTTTTCAACTGGATCTCCAAAATCCAAATAAATTTTTGTAAGTTTCAATATTGAAAACAATAAAATCTCCATGTTTATATGAAAAAAAATAAAAATAAAATAAAAAAAAAATAAAATAAAAAACCTTTTCAACAAAGCAATTGCATTATTGCACCACTAATTAGAAACATCTTATAACAATGTTTGCAGCTAGATTCACACGCACAGCACTAAGTCTCAGATTCACACCAGTCAGATTCAACACCTCATTGGCACCAGATGCAGTAGAAATTGCAATTAAATCATTGAAGAAAGAATTAAAGAACGCAATGTTGACCAAAAATGGAGTTAAAAGAGACACCATTAAAGGATTGCTTTCCCAAATTAAGAACCAGCAGATTGATAACAAGGATTTCAATGTTTATAGTTTAGGTGATTTATACAAGACCCAGATCCAACAAAGAAGAGATTCTATCCTTGAATTTCAAAAATTGAATAGACCTGAGCTAGTTGACAAAGAATTGGCCGAGTTGGAGATTGTGGAGACTTATATGAGTGAATTACCAGTTATCAGTGATGCTGAGCTGATTGACAGACTCAATGAATACTTGAACAGCTTGCCAGATTCTACTTTGAACATGAAGGATGTGATGAAGAATTTCGATTTTGTTGCAGGACAAGAGTTGTACAGAGCCAGTGTCAAAACACTGAAGTCAATGCTGGCTAAAATTGTGAAGGAGAGAACCTCCAAGAAGTGAGAGTCGAGCTTGTCCAACTCTCGTGCCAATTTCCACTTTTGCAATCTTAAATAGTCAATTTGTAAATAAATAAATTTTTCCTGCTTATAAAAAAGTGAAATTTCAGCTGACGCGTAAAAACTCTCTCTTTCTTTAATTTAATCTTTAATCTTAAAGGAGAGCAATGAGAGGTGAGTCTGCTACTACTGCTACTACTTAGTGGAATTGAGAACAAGAACTGACAAAAAAATAAACAGACTACAAAATCGTTGTTTTAGGAGCAGGAGGTGTTGGGAAGTCTTCACTAACAGTGCAATTCGTCCAAGGTGTGTACATTGACACCTACGACCCAACCATCGAGGACTCGTATCGCAAGCAGATTGAGGTGGACAGTCGTGCTTGTGACCTGGAAATTTTGGACACTGCTGGTGTTGCCCAATTCACTGCAATGAGAGAGTTGTATATCAAATCTGGCCGTGGGTTTTTATTAGTTTATTCTGTTACAGATAAGAACTCCTTGGAGGAATTGTTAAGTTTGAGAGAACAAGTGTTGAGAATCAAAGATTCGGCTAATGTTCCAATGGTGCTGATTGGGAACAAATGTGATCTCGTTGACGAAAGAGTTCTTCAACCAGAAGACGGAATCAAAATTAGTGAAAATTGGGGGAGAGTCCCATTCTACGAAACTTCAGCTATGCATAAAACCAATGTTGATGAAGCATTTGTTGATGTTGTGAGACAGATCATGAGACAAGAATCTGTTGAAAACCAGAAATTACAAGAACAAGTTACTCAATCTCATCAATTGAATAATTCATCAATTAATCAACATACAGTTCAACAATCTCAGAGTTCTTTACCTTATCAACAATCACAACAAAAATCAAACAATATACAGACTCAAAAGAAAATCTCACAACCAATAATAAAATCTTCCCAAAATGGTTTACCATCTAAAAAATCCAAAAAGAAGAAATCAAGTTGTGTTGTGTTTTGAACTACAGTTATAATAATAATAATAATAATAATAATAATAATAATAATAATAGATATGAACCAAATATGTAGTCATTCAATCAATGTTGTTTCTCATTTTCTGGTTTCCAACTTCCTTCAAATAAATGTTGAACATAAGCCATTGGATCATTTATACTTTTAGATCCCATATGACCAACTCCTGGACTGAAACTAGTAATTGGTAAAACTAAAACATCATCAAATACAATTGGAGACTCCATCAACGTGAACAACGTCCAATCAACATTATTCAATTTCTTCAAATCAATTTTCTTATTATATTTATTTTTTGAATTAGAATTAACAATATTAATCTTATTCTCTTTGAACAGAATCAAATCATTCATATACTTGAATACTTCATCCGTAAAAATCCCTGGACCTGTCCAATTCATAATATCCCCACCTGCATCTTTCCCCATAATTTTATTCAATTCTCCCATTTCATATTTCTCCAGCGTAATTTCAGTGATCCTGGCAATCAATTCTCCCAACATTGGATGTCCAATTTTACTCATTATACTCCATTGACAAAATTGAATCCTTCTAGCATAATAATCATTCCAATCATCTCTATCTGGATCTGCTTCAATTCCAATAACTAAACCTGAATCCAATTTTTCTTTAAAAATATTCCATTCGGATAATGGTTGAAGTCCAAAAGTATCCATATCCGTGTACAACCCACCACGAGCAAATAGAATCAAATACCTGAAAAAATCAGCTTTTAAAATAACCTTTGGTAATAATTTATAAGCTTTAACCACTTTTGGAATTGAATTATATAAATTTTCAATTAATTCTAATGAAATTGAATCAGGTATTAAATTATAATTAAATTCAGGATTTGATGATTGCCAACGATCAATATTTTTGATAAAGTTTTTATTCATTTGTGGATCATTAATTGGATATTTCCAAGTTTGCCATATAAATTTGGGTATTTCTGAATTTTTATCGTATGGATAAATAAATGATAATTGTTCTCTTAACGATGAATTTTCATTCAGGCGATTTAGTTTTTCTTTTAAAGCGTATGATAGTAACGGTTTCTGTAATTGTAAATCATTGTCTTTTATTGAAAGAATTTGCTTTAATGTTGATTTATTAGCAGAACTTATCTCAAATATCGAAGTGTATGTTTTAATTGTGATTGTTAAAAGTAAGATTGCTATGAGTAATGTTTTAAACTTGCGAAGTTGTAACACCACAGACTTCAATACCATCTTACAACTGTTTGATTTTTGTTTTGTATGTAGTTTCAAGTTTCAACACGTCTGAAATTTGAATTGTTATAAAATTGGACAATTTTTGATAATGATTTCGTGTAGCCTTTTTTTTTTTTTCCTTGCCTGCATGATATTTTCTAAATTTAAATTTTTGCTCAATGGACCTGAATTTGATCTGTTTATATAATAAGTAGCCTACAACTGATAGAGGAGGGAAAAGCTACAGGTGTCGTAAAGCAGCATAATTCATTTCATGTATGTATAAAACTGCTAATTTCTATAGAAACCACCCAAGACAATTGCAAAAAAAAAAAAAAACCCCAGTAAAACCAAATAACCATAAAATTCAAACCAACAAGATTATAATTATAATTGATGAGTATGAATATCTTCACGATGTTCAACTTTGATCATTGGTCTATATTCTGGTTTCCACATTTGATCTTTAACCCATTCGACACAAGCATCAAAATCTCTTGGAACAGTAACCATTTCATGATTAGTACCTGGTTTAGTTTCAGATTCAACTCTTGCAACACCATCTTCAATAGCTTGTAAAATAACTGCAGCTGCAACTTTTGAAGAAGTATCATTGATGACTTCTAATGGAGGTAATAATCCACCTTTCTCATTGTGTTTCAATGGAGATAATGAAGCTAATTGATCCACTGCTGCAGAAATCATCTTATCACTGATAACAGTAGCTCTTGATAAAACTGCACCTAATCCAATACCTGGGAATGAGAAACAATTGTTGTTTTCTGAAATAATCCATCCATCTACTGGTGGGAATGGAGATCCAGTGGCAACCATTGCATCATTATTAGTCCAAGCCATTAAATCAACTGGGAATGCTTCGTGTAATCTGGTTGGGTTAGATAATGGGAAAATGATTGGTCTTTTGTTATATTTGTACATTTCTTGAACAATTTCTTTAGTGAATGCACCAGCTTGAGTTGAACATCCAATCAAACATGTTGGTTTAACTTTCTTAACAACTTCGAATAATGATTTTGTGTCAATACCTTCCCAATCTTCATCATTATCAGCATATAATTGTTGATCAGGTGTAGAAGAGTCTTTCATAGATTTTTTGATTAAACCTCTAATATCTAAAGCATGAATTTTGGATCTAGCTTGTTCTGGTGTTAAACCTTTAGTAACCATATGGTTAACAATTTGATCAGCAATTCCTAAACCTGCTGAACCGGCACCATAGATAACAATTTCAGATTCTAATAAATCTCTGTTAGTGTGTTGCAAAGCAGCAGCTAATGAAGCCATAACAACAGCACCAGTACCTTGAATATCATCATTAAAACATGGGATTTCATTTCTATATTTTTGTAGAATTGGTCTTGCAGTGGTAACCCCAAAATCTTCAAAATGAACAACAGCATTTGGATATTTTGTTTTTACAGTATTGATGAATTTAGCAACAAAATCATCATATTGTTTACCACGAACTCTTTCAAATCTATTACCCATGTATAAATCATCATTTAATAATTTTTTGTTATTAGTACCAACATCAAGACAAACTGGAATGACTCTACCTGGATGAACACCACCACAAAGAGTCATCAATGCTAATTTAGAGATGGCAATACGAACACCACCAATACCTTGATCACCAATACCCAAGATACCTTCACCATCAGAAACAACGATATAATCAACATCTTTATCTTCACCAAATTGACCCATTCTTTCTTCAATGGAATCTGGATCAGTGACATCAAGGAAACAACCTTCTGGTTTTCTAAATCTATGAGAATAAGCAGCAATTGCATCACCTTCAGTTGGAGTGTAAATGATTGGAACCAATTCTCTAATATGTCTTCTAACTAATTCATAAAATAAAACTTTATTTTGAACTCTCATTGAAGAACAAAAATCATTCTTAGCTAATGGAGTTTTCAAATAGCAAACTTGCTTGTAAGCTCTTTCAACTTGATCATCTAAAGAGTTGACTTGAGGTGGTAATAAACCAACTAATCCAAAAGCTTTTCTTTCTTCTTCAGTGAAAGCTGAACCTTTATTAAATAATGGAGAATTCAATAATTGGAATCCAGTTAATGGACATTCAATTGGACCATTGACTGATAATCTGGAAGTTTTAGGAAGATTGATTTGTTCTTTGGCTAATTTACCAATTGGTTTTTTAATATCATTGATATGATTTTCATGAGAAACAGCTTCGTCAAGAGTCATTATGGATTATGAGTTGTAATTGAAGTTTGGGTGTAAAATTTATTTAAATTTAAGATAAAACTGTTGATAGCAAAATTTAAATCAAAAATAATAGGAAAAGCTTTGAGTTTATATACCTTTGGAACTCTAGAAGTATTTTAGGCTTGCGGTCAATGAGTCAAGGACTCAACAGTGTGGTACTTAATTTTAGCTTCAATTGCAATGAACTGCGCTGGGAAAGTGGGAAATTGTAAATTGTTTTTGAGCACAAAATAGTGTTTATTTGCCCTTTTGGTGCAAATTTGTGCCATTTTTTTTGTAATAATTGATGGATTCTCGCGAATTTCAGACGTAATTGCCGTTTTGGGACTGCGCTCAGCTGATAACGAAAAAAATAAAATATAAAGCAGATCCAAGATTATCCGGTGCTCCACGACACAATTCTTCAAATTCTTTATTTGTTAGAACTTAGCAGTATGGAAAGCTATTTTGCTGTAAACTTTTTTGTGAACTGAGGTATATTAAAACAGCTGCTGCTACTGGTACACGCCACTATACTACAAGAATGTTTCTAATTGTTTGATTGATAACTAACACTGCTACTTAGAAGTAAAGTACATACTAGAATACTACATAGCAAAGGAAGCTTCCGGGTGCTTGCCAGCGCTTAAAGTGCCACACGACCGCGCCCGCCACCAGGCTGCACCCGCTGTGCTGCCAGAACTTCTGTTTCGGGTACCCCGTAGGTCCTCATAAAATTCCCGCTATCGCTGGCAGAACGTCCGTAATGGGGAAATGGCACTACGAGCGAGTTCGGTTTTAGGTTTTACAACTTTACAACTTTAATAGCAATTTGCAAGTCTAGTTAGTAGTTACTTGAATAATAGATTGACGTTGTCTTAAAAGTTAGTAAAACTCATTTGAATAGAAACTAAATAATCTCTCAAAAAATTGTTCAAATGGACCTTAAATGATTCAAAAAAATTCTAAAATTAAAAGTGGGAAACTCCCCTCTAATGACTTTAAACATTAGAATTCATTCATAATCAACACTTATAAGTTATGAGTCAGAATAATTACTTCCTTCATCCATGATTTATCAAGATCTTCAATCATATTAATTATTTCAATGGAGAATAAGCATTCACCTTCCATCTGATCTTATCAGCTTCAGCGAAAAATTGTGTGAATTGATTATAATGGAATTATATGGTCTTGTGATTAAAGCTCATTAAGTTAACTACAAATTACAAGTTGTTAACTGATCTAAAATCAAATGAGCCTTTATAAGTCTTGACTTGAACATTAATAAACTTCAAATATGACGCATAATATGTCATATTATAATATATAAGACCAAGCTTTATTAATGTCGAATCAAGTTGTCACTCGTGCATTAACGGTTTAATTTTTGAGTATAATAATTTAGTTATCTATATAGGATTGATTCTAGTATCTAGCTGCATATTGAGCTTTATTGAGTATGATCAACTCGACATGATATTGATATAATTACTAGTATATGAGCGTAATATTACTTCGATTTTTTTTTTTTTATTTTTTTTTTCCAATATCATTCATTAAATCTAATACTATTATATAAAATTACCAAAAGGCTATAAGCTATAATAGCATCAGAATCTCTTCCAAATTTTCTAATTGTTCCTGTGATTGATGAAATCTCTAGCTTTTGGTTGACGAATTAAATAACACTCATTCTTCTTTATTAATATATGAATGAAGATATGTGTAAACAACTCCAAGTTCAAATGCCTCCAATGAGTTCTCTTTTAACATTTGGCTGTCCGTTCTATATCATGTTCTGATTATTTTTATGATTATTAGTATGATTTATTTTTTTATTTTATCTTCTTTGATCTTTCAATTTCTTATAATTTAGTACCCATCTTGCCAACTTTAAACATTTTGACTCCGAGATTGATGGAATCATCACCTTCTGTTCCTCAAAATTTCCATAATTTCCATATTACTTTGATATATTGGCTGTAGTTGGCTACTTGGGTTTCATTTGCTGTATATGGTGTAATTAGTTGTGAAAGTTTGATGTTTGTAATTGATTCTTTTTTATTAATTTCTTTCCATATTTCACATTGTTTAAAGATATGTTCAAAACTGATTGGCTTTTTTCCACAGAATTGGCACCACTTATCTGAGTCCGTACCAATCTTGTGATCATAGTGTCCCAAGTTAAATTTATGAAAATGTAGGAATTGTCTGTAATTTTTCTTTTGCACTTTATCTAGTTTTCTCCAGAATTTTGTCCAAGTTGATGATGATAGTTTATGATTTATAAATTCTGGTTTTCTTGTAATTACTGATTGGGAGTGTTGTTGCAATTTTTGATACGTTCTTCTAAATGAGCCTTCATTTAACATGTTGCGAAGTTGTGTAAGCAAAAAATTGCACTGCCACAAGTGCATAGAAAATAAAAAAATAATATTAATATACGTCATAAATATTCATCCAATTAAACAGCTGTTATACTTGATGTTATTTTTTGATAAAAATGAAAAGGAGAAGTTAGTGACTAAATTTTCTCAAGAACAGAAATGAGCTTAAAGAAATAATTTAATAAAAAAACAAAAAAAAAATACCTTATTATAAGATTTTTAGAAGCTGTAATTTTTGACACAATATAATTAATATAACACTGCAAAACATCAAAGATGTCAAACTGGAAATTCTCAACCAATTACCTGATGAATATATTAAAATCAACTAACAGAATATCATTAAAGTAATACATGCATGATCCGCTTTATAATTATAATAATAATATGAGGCGCATGAATCTTGATAATGTAGTGTTTTATTAATATACAAATAAAATATACAGTTGGTTTTTATAGTTGAGATAATCCTGAGAGTGGTGAGACTATAATGATAAACATGCAACATAAACGGATAACTTAAATGTATGGTCTGTTAATGATTTAACAGGTCACTATGTAATAACGTTGGTCTGTTTGAAATCAATAGTTATTAGCTTAAAGTAACGTGATATGATCTGTGTGATACAATTTATTTAAAAAATAATATAAATGATTAGTATTTATGATTATTCATTATAAATAGATTTACACTTCAAATAATCAAAACGTCGGTCTAGTGAGTCCTGATATTTAAACTTTTCAGCTCAAATTCTAAACAATTATCCCATCTTTAGTATACATGTAGTTGTGATTTAGCTGTCATAAAACTTTCATAGATCTAAAAGATCTTTTATCTCAAAACTATAATCAAGTATAGTTTATAATCTCCATCAAGTTTATATCTCAAACTTTATAATTAAGCTTTTACTAAAAAAAAAAAAACAAACAAACTAGTAATCTGGTTAAAATTTAATTTTATGCTTTCTAATCTCCATTTATAAGATATTAAGTTTTAACTAAAAGTAAAAGTTTCTAGCTTTCTTTAGTACAAATTTTGTTCCCCTTTAGGCAAATTTGAGATTAATGACATTGATTAATCTCTATAAATATTTTATTTAATTATAATATGTCAAGTATAACAAGTTTATCAAGGCACATATGTGAATTGTAACCAGTTAATTTGACACAAAAATTTAACAATATACAATTATAACAGATTTTGCAGTAGGAGATTCTAGTTCAAATTGTAAATATATTAAAGGATCAGGGTTCACCGTTCTAGTGAAAAAGTGTCAAGTAATCTGTATGACTTTGATCATAACTAGTTCATAATACATATAGTACTAGAAACCAGATAGTAGATATTAGAGACTCGAGAGTCGAGACTATTTTAGCAGTCTAGCTTTTAAAAGATCAAATTTGAGAATCAATTAGATCATAGTACATACTATACTCACTGATTAGCTAGTGAAAATCTTAAATCTTAAAACCAGTTTGGTTTATGACGTTTTCCAAGCCTGATCAACTTGTAAAAGTGTTCAGATACTACGATCTAGCAAATCGGAAGAATTGCAATTTCTAGTTGTCATCTATACACAAGCCTAATCCGCAGAAGTTCATGGAATCCAATATAGCCTAACTCGCTCATTGGATGAAGTGAATGGTATAGAAGTTTCTAGAATTGTTAATCTCTCAAAGAACTCGTTAACTCAAGGTCTAGAACTTGTTATAGACTTGAATTCAGCTTTCTAGAGAATTCGATTAAGTAGAGAACCGTCATGTGAATCTCCTTGGACCAAGTATATGAACCTTAGTGATTTCTCACCTTCTAGTGTTTACTTTCTATAACTTTAATGAATAACACTCAAGTGTCAGAAAGAATAAGTCTAATTCATATTTATTAATCTATTAATTATGGGGAAAAAATCGCAAAAGTTTATTATGTAGTTTGCCATTGAAACTAGAAAGTAGACATAAGAGTCAAGATTCGATGCATGCATGCAAGATCTAGAAATCAATATAGATACAGGTTGAAATAATAAAAAACTGAAAAAACCGTCAATCACCGATAAATTCTGGCAAAAAAATGATTTTTTAAATATTAAAAAAATTATTAGTTACCTCATCATTTAATGTCAATACAGTTCATGTACTAAACCAAAGATCACCTTGCTTGCTTCCCAAGCACAATTGATCTAGCATAATATTCAATAACAACCACAATCAATTACACCGCCATCATTAAGTTGTAGTTTCTCAAACAATAAAAATTTACTCTCAAAAGCAGTTCCCACATACATTAATGGCCAGGTCTTTCTAATTGGTCAAATCAACAAAAGGTTAAGCGAGAGTTTAGAATCAATTAACTAATTCACCATATATGTACATTGTAAACCATATTTGTACTCATTCCAACCGTATATTCAATCATCCAGTTAATAAGCTGCCAAAACTTTAAACCGCGGGTGCGATATTTTCAGATCATAATGTTAATAATGATCATTGCGTCAATTGTTTGGAATTTTTATGTTTTATGTACATAGTTAAATTCTTTAAATTAGTGAACACTGAACATCAATGAGCAGTGAGCACTTATAATAATATGTACTATGAAAGCAGTTTAAGACAACATAACTTACAAGTCGACTCAGTAATATTTCATCAGCAATAAGTACTAGTGAACACTGGTGACTGAGATATATATTCAGAAATATTCAACAACCTATAATATAATATCAAAGAAATCTATTAATAATTTGGTAGGTACTAGTACGCTTTAAAGATTATGTGGGGGAAACTTGAAAGGCTAAAGGCTAATACCAAATGGCAAACAATCATCGATTGCAAAATTCAAATTGTAATATGTGGGTTGAAGTTTGTGCTCGCTTAAATCTTGTTTAATCGACCAATGATTATAAAGTTAAAAAAACCCGAAACTTTTCAATCATTTGAAAATTGAAATGATGCATTCTAAGTTCTCTAACTTCTATCTGAATCTAACGCTATTCAAGAATCAATCCTGGAATAGTTTGGTTTTTTTTTTTTTTGTGAATGCCTGAACTTTGATCGATTTTGAATGAATACACACCTTTGATTTTTGACTTAAACATTGTACCGGATATATAAGTGAAGTTATTGACTTGATAACTATATTATAAGACCTGAATTGAACGGTCACCACTACATTGTACTTTGAATCCTTACTAATGAATTATTATATATTACTGAATCATTTAACAATATTCAGCTTTGAAGATTAATTATTTAATTATCGATCTTGAAAAGATAGTCGACGTTAAAATTTACAATAACTGGACCCTGGTTAAAGATCTACAAATATTGTTGTCGACTAGCTGCTAGCTGCTGCTAGACACGTCATACAAGAATGAGCCGAATCTAGATATATCAGATATCATACAACTATCAATATGTAGAAAAGCTAAAAGTCCTGTTTTGATTCTTGAACCGTTAAAATATTATATTCTATTTTAATTATGGATCAAGATTCAAGGCTTATAAGCAGGAATTTGAGTTACAAGTTACAACCGTTGAAACTTGATACATGTTACATGTATGGCCTATGGCTGCGGTAGCCTGTAACAGTATAAGTTGTAAGTAACAAGCCGTAACGTCCTGCAAGTCGCAAGTTGCAACTTCCGGTAATAGGATTCTACAGACACTCAAGTCTCAGACTACTATCATAATTTTTCTAATTCGTAAATATTTGTAATACTTACAAAGAATTTGTTACCAGCTTCCAAATTGAAGTTTGAACTAATTTGCTGTTTAGAATCAACGATTGAAGTTTGATTCTGGAAAAACAAAAATTCTAAACTCAGCTTCAAAATTGAGAATGCAGTTTGCCTGTTTTGTCAAACCATAAAGACCTAAGATGTTGTCACTCACTTCGGACTCAACTCAAGATGATCAGATCATCAGGCCCTTATTGAAGGATCATTGATGGAATCATGGATGTTAGAATGTTTTCTGAATTCTAATTTTTTAAGAAAATCATATTGAATCATGGTTCCCAAATCTCGGTTAAATGAAATAAAGCAATTTAAATTGTGAAAATTGAAATTCAGAATATCTAGAAAATTCAAAAAGATCATTAAAAGTAAACAGTTAATACTCATCAAACTTCAACTCGAGAATCCAATGTGCACTTCAGAAACTGCCATAACAATTGCTTTTGAATGCAAGTTTAAACTGCTAGCTGTAGTGAATAACCAAAACAATTGGCAGGTCGATATACATATATATGGATAACTGTAAGACTTGACAAGACTTTGCTAGTCTGATTGTGATAGTGTAATGGCCTTAGTTTATAATCTATCTACTTTTTAAGATGTTGTAGTTACTATAGATGAGGTAAAACCTGTCCTCTTTCATTAGATTATACAAATAAAAGTTATACAAGTGGTATTAATAGTTGAGATAATCAGGAGAGAATAATGAGAAACATGCCACTTAAACGTATGACTTGAATCAAGGACCTGTTAGGTCACTTATAACGTAATCTGTTTAGTGTTCATTTGATTAAAGTAATGTGATCTGTGTATTACAGTAACCTTTCCATAATATTGAACAGCCAGCTTATACATATTAAAGTTCAAAGTTATATAACTGCTAGACTAGTGACTACTAAGTACTACACTAAAATTATCGACGTCTTTGACGACGACAACATTGAAAAATACTTAAGAATAACTTAATATATATATAAGAGCTTGTAGTGAAATGAATTTGGATCAATTAAACTTAAAACACTGATTGCCCTAGTGTATGATTTCAATGTTCCAGCAATAATTATATTTTGGGTTTCCAAAGCTCAAAGCTCAAGTTCAACTTTAACTGCAACTGCAAGAGTCTTAACTTTTAAGTCTTGAGTCTTCGACTTTTCAAGTTTTCAACTTGCAAGCATATCTTTAAAAGTGCTATCAAGATTCAACATTGAGGACTCCAGAGTGCAGAGTCCAGAGGCTCAGATTCAATGTCCATAAAAAAATCGTTAACCATATTATAATATAGTATTTCTAAGCAAGAAAAGAATAGACATCAAACCCACAAGATTGATTTGCAAACAATCCACTTCAGTCATCGGGCTTCAGAGTACTTTGAACTTTCCAAAGTTTTATATTAAACTGGTGACTGTGTACTGTAAGTTCAAAGTTGTAACTAGGCTCTAGCGCTAGACCCGGAAACCCTTGAATATCTGATCGACATCGTGATTCGTGAATCGTAACTCGTTTTCAAGCTGGTTTTCCTTCCTCCGCAGAGAACCGCAAGGAAGTCTTCTCATTTCTGTACGTTACTGTTGTCTGACTGTTTCGCTAAGCAAAAGTGACAGCAGAGAAGCATTAGCTCACAGAAAACAAGCAGCAACAAAGCCGAAATATGCAGCTCGAATATCTGAGCCTTTCTAGAAGATTCTTGCAAAAATAGCTCTGACTCTATAGTATCCTCTCACTATTTGATATTTAGAATTTAGTATTTAGTATTCAGTATTTACTGTTTAGATAATAACTGCTACTTGCAAGCTGCTACCATTTTAGCAAAGAAACAAGCTTGTTGAGCTTTCTCGCTTCAGCCCGTTTTACGCGCTGTTGTTCAAAAAAAAAACACTCAACAAAGCAAATCACCAGATTGCCTTGGATCAACCCACAGAAAGCTACATACGCTTTTTCGCTTCTGCCAGATCCTGAAACTGTGAATCGAACTCTATGAATTTCTGTTTCTAAGTTCTAGTTTATAAAACTCTTGAAGACTGTTTTTAATTCTTTCTCCTGTTTGTTCTGCTCTTTCCTCACAATCAACTAACACAGAGCACCATGTATGTTCATCAAAATAATCGTGTTTTGCTACTGCTTCTGCTGTTTGCACAATTCTGGAATCTGGCTGTCTCGTCGCATGTCGAAGGAGAATTAGCTGATACAGATTCAAATTCTGAAAAATATTCTAATATCAAAAACAACAACAACAACAACTTCAAAAGAGCATGCCAGTCTCTTTACGGTCAATGTGGTGGTCAAAACTGGAAAGGCACCACTTGTTGTGAAGCAGGTAGCTACTGTAAATACCAAAATCCATTCTACAGTCAATGTGTTGCTGGTGCTGAATCAGGTAACGCAGATGCTGAGTCAACTATATCCTCAGTTGAAACTTCTTCATCAGCTAAAGGTTCTTCATCAGATATCACCAGTTCATCAGCTAAAGGTTCTTCATCAGATATCACCAGTTCATCAGCTAAAGGCTCTTCATCAGCTATTACCAGTTCAGCAGTGAAAGCTAGCTCATCATCTGCAAGCTCAACTACTTCCAACGAAACTCCATCTTGTGCTCCATTATATGGTCAATGTGGTGGTCAAAACTGGAAAGGTACTACTTGTTGTGAAGCAGGTAGTTACTGTAAATACCAAAATCCATTCTACAGTCAATGTGTTGCTGGTGCTGAATCAAGTACAGCAGATGCTGAGTCAACTATATCTTCAGTTGAAGCTTCTTCATCAGCTAAAGGTTCTTCATCAGATATTACCAGTTCATCAGCTCAAGGTTCTTCATCAGCTATTACCAGTTCATCAGTGAAAGCTAGTTCATCAGTGAAAGCTAGCTCAT